>JAXGGA010006035.1:0-73043 GCA_038373865.1 Uloborus plumipes
AAAATAACAAAAACTAACAATTTAATAGTTGGAGAAAAAAACTTCCTTGAACGAGAAAATCTTTATTCATTCTACCAGTAACCGATTTACCATATTTTATTTATGAGGGGGCCCCCACAACCATTGGAGCCATTAAGAGGGTTCAAAAATGCACTTGATAAATGATTTACATAGTGCTGAGATGAACAAAGGGGCCCTCAAAATGCATTTTAACGGGGCCCCTATAGCCACGCTGAATTCTGCCACTGAATTTTCAGGGGGGGTTCAAATTATTGTGGGCTTTGGGCCTCACTATTGGTTAGTAGGGCCCAGCTTAAATGCAGGGTCCTTTTGGGATTAATCACCAATCAGTCCTCTTGCCTTCAGACCGCACCTAAATTCTTGATTAACTATCAATTTTCGTACGTTTTGAGCATTTTTCACTCAATTTCGTGACTTTCATAGGCAAATCCTCAAATTTAAAATTTTTGTTTTTGAAAATGTAACATTTCACGGTTCCGAGGCCCCCTGCTTTTCTGAGGCCCCAGGCTCGCGCCTCATGCGCCTATTGGGTGATCCGCTACTGTGCGTAAATGAACAGTCCGTTGCAGCCGTCACTTCTTGGGGAAATCTGGAAAACTTTGGGAGCAGTCTTTTTTTCTTGGGGGGCTTCGCAGTTCCTTCGTACGTGGCCCTCGCCGCCACACTTCCAGCACTTTAGTGGTTGTCTACTTCAGGGGCGGACTGGCTCTAAAATTTTTGTGTGGAAAAAAAATTCTTGCCGGCCCCCTACCCAAGAATGCATTGTTCCCAGCCCGAAAATTTTCTAACGAGTTTCCTCAAAAAAAAAAAAAAAAAAAAGAAAACAGACTCCTTCTCAGTTAGAAAAACCAAGATTATTTTTTTCAGAAACCCTTCATTAAATTAATTTTGCTAACATCTATAATGTACACATGATACGTCAAGGACCTAATATTCTCAAAAAATGTTTGAAAGTCTAAATTCCTGTACGCAATAAAAAAAAAAAAAAGTTATGTAGGTTTTTTCAAAATCCGCACTTAAAAATGTAATTTGTTTATATAAGCGAATAAAAAACCTATTTAAATCAAGAATAAGATATAGGCCTATGGTCTGTAATATTAAACCACTTAAAAAAATTCAATTGTTCTTATCAAAATCCTTGCTTGAAATTGTATTGAACTTATGTAAACTAATGAAAATTTTCCCTTAAACCAAACGTAATGCATATGTTTAGAATGTGAATATATTATGCATCACGAATTAGAAGTTTTCGGAAGTATTGGATGTGTGTGAGCTTGAATTGCTCTGCAAAGAAAAAAAAATGTTTTGAGGAGCAGTCATTATTTCATAACAACATTTTAAAAATGCACAGAAATACTCCAAACAAAAACAGTCGCAATTTCTCTCGTTGAAACTCATGATGGCTAAATACAAGCGTACAAGACGGTCGCTTATGATGTACAACCAAAGAAACCGGAAAAAAATGACTATTTTGACTTCATTGTATGAGTATCATTTGCTTGCTTGAAAATCATACAACAAAAAATATTTTTCAAAGAAATAATAGTCTGAAGCCCTTTAATGACACAAACTGAACAAAATTAATGAATACAAAATCCTATTTTAAAAAAGTTACTCGAAGATAAACTAAAAATGATAAAAATTACAGTGTTACTCCACAAGGACCTGTCCAGATTTCTCATACAAGACCTTTTAGTTTCATAAAACTGAAAAATCTAAAGAACTTTATGAATTTGAAATAGTGCTCAATCATATTATTGGCCATTTTTTCCGGAATTTGGAAATATGCTATTTTTCTCAAATTTACACATTGTATTTATCACTTTGAAATTGAATAATCATAAAAAAAGTTTAAGATGAAAAGGTTTAAAAGAAATGTACGTTTCGATTGTAGTTGCAATACCAAGGAATGCTACTTGTAATTTAAAAACAAATCTGGAAATACTGAATTTCAGGCTCGGAAATTTTAGATTTGCTTTTAAAATTGTAAAATAAAAATATAACTAAAACTATATCAGCTATTTTCCACTAAAATAAACAAAAGAACATCAAAGCATTATGTGTATTTCTAGTAGATAGGAAAATATTATTAACTTTCCAACTACTGATGGAGATAAGAGCTGTCTAAAGCGATACGTTAACAATTTAAAGCTTTTAATTAAATGTTGCAAACGGTTAGTTTTGGAGAATTTTGTAAAGATTACCCCCGGCAGCAAATGAAAAATACTGTGGAAAAAGAGTTTGTTTATAATAAAATACTTGTCAGGGAAAAGAAGTGGTGCTTTCAATAATATTACTTCGCAAATGCTATTTTGATTATAAAATATTTTTTCAAAGGTCCGTAAAAGAACTATAATTTCTTCTAACCAAATCTTAGCTTAATTTTAATGAAAAGTAATTTATAAAAAATGAAAAATAAATTTTATTAATGCATCAATCATTCAAATACTTCAATTCAATTTTTCAAAATTATTATAAAATAACACTTCAAAAGCTTTTGAATTTTGAGTTTAAATTTTATGAAATTTGTTTTTCACGTACAGCATTTAAGTAACATATCAAATCAAACTGCATATAATTCCCTTTTAAATAAACTATTAAACAGTTCTGTTGCCATAAACATAGCGTCGGGGGGGGGGGGGGTAGAGGGAGTTACACAACTCCCCCTATTTGCCGGACACTTTATCTTTGACACCTGAAGATGTCTAAAATCTGAATAAAAATCATAGTAAAAATATCGTTTACAGTTGTTTTCATTTATTTTATCTTGTTGTACCCATATGCCTGGAGGAGAGGGGGACTGGGGGAATACAGACTCTCTGTCAAAAATGTTTTGGTGCCAAACTTTTCCAAAATTGGAACAAAAATCATCAGGAAAATTATTTCCGTTTATGGTTATCCTCTAGCTAGTGGCGTACATATGTTTGAATTTTGGAGGGGCCGAAGTAACCAAGCATAGCCAAGCCTATTTCAGACTTTCGTTAGGGAAAGGATGGTGGTTCGGGAACCCTCAACTGGAAATATTTTAAAATTGATGTTCTGAAAACCCATTTTAGGCTATCTTTAATGACGAAAAGAAAAAAGTATGGATTCAGAAGCTGCTTTTGTGACATTGAAGTTTTAAATTCGCAACTGCGCTATAATTCGTTGAAAAAAATCGAGAGAGTAGGGCGCTCTCTCTCAGAACATTTTCGAAATTTGAGCAATAGAAATGTGTTTGAAGGCTCTCCCGGAGATTTTTTGCCATTGAGGCTCGTAACTGCAATTTTAAGTTGTCTTTGTTGATGTTTAGCGAAAAGGGGAGAAATTCGGGACCTTTCCTTTTTGAAAACACATTTTAAAATTATTTCGGGACAATTCTCCTTGATTTTGGGAGCCTGGGCCCACCCCATATATACGACCTTGCCTCTAGCGCAGCCAAAATTACCATCTGGAAGGTTTTTTTTGTCAAAACAGTCCTTACGATTGCCATTAATACTAAATGTTAGGTCTCGCCCCCTTTCCTAGCGGCACTATATTTTATCTTGAGCGTCTCCATGTTTGTTGCTCTGCTAAAATAATAATTTAAACAAGTATGGAATCATAAAACGGTGGGCATGTATAGTGATTGGGTGTAATCCCAACTATTTTATATGGACCTTTTTATGGTATAAATTTTAAAATTCTATGTAACTGCTTACTGCACTAGAAAATAATTTTAACTTGAAAATACTATTTTCATAAAATATGGCTCGTTCTAAGAGAGAGAGAGAGAGAGCAGAAATACAAAACAATTACGCGACTGTATCATGTGTCAGGTTATGCAATGAAAAACGTAAATATTTATTTTAAAATATGGACTTCAGCATAGAGTTAATTATCTTTCTTCATAAATCAAAAATTTCACTTTCTAAATATTTCTTTCAAGCATTTGGCATTCATAATCATATTTAAAAAAATTACATGACAAATGCAAGATGATTGCTAAAAAAATCTTATAGTGTATATAATAAGTGTCTTACAGTGTACAAAACACATTATTTATTTTTGTCTAAAATATGTTTTTTATTACGTTGTTTTTGTAGATAATCTGAATACATAATTCTTGTCTCGTACTTGATTTACAAACTTTTTACTTAAGTGCTACGACAAACTTAAGAATACCTATGCTATTACTTACAATTGTATCCAGTATATTTCTGGAAGCGTACTATTGAATCCTTTCAAATTTTGTCATTGTGTTATGACTTATTTCTGGACTAGCGGTACCCGCACGGCATTGCCCGTGGTATAAAATTAAAAGTTCATTTGTAAAATAATTGATATATCAGAAAAAATGCTCTATTTTAGTTTTATTCAACTATATAATTCCTTCAAAGTGATATAAAGATCTGATATGGACCCCACACTACTTAATTTTACGTGTAAATTTCTTAGTAGATGCCTTAAGTGCTAAAATAGTGCTTGGAGTGAGCAAGATAACAATTCAAACATTTGTAGCCCTAGTTTGCTACGAAACAATGCAAAAAAATATTTTACAATGATTAATCTCCTAAACATCGTCGTTTTTAACATCATTCAGTGGATTTTTCGCAAAATATCGCCAACAGCGCCAAATTGAACCTAAATCAAAAAAAAAAAAAAAAATTTCGCCAATTTGGCGTCAAATATTTGGCGATCAAAAGCTTGGCGATATATCGCCAAGTGGTCGCGCCAATTCATATCACTTTTGTTAACCAATTCATATCACCTTGCATTGAAAACACTGATTTACCCGATAAATGGGGTAAAACACCCCCTTAGAACATTCGAATGCAACCCCAAGGGAGATGGACAAAAATAAGCCAAAAGAGAAAATAAGAACAGTTTTGTTGATAACAGAAACCAACAGAAATCTTACCAAAGTTTAAAAGAAGAAGAAAGTTTTCTTTCCCAGCTTAAAAAACAAAACAATACATTTTCCGAAACGAAACACTTTAAAAAAAACGATGCAATATCGAAATTGATACGATATTTCGTTAATCTGTGCTTTAGGTACCCTTTTCTCGCTAAATGAACGATAGGCGCGCCAAGCGTGGTAACCCTAGCTATTTTGCGTAGTTGACTTTTTGAAAACGCGCCAAGCAGGGTCCCAAAGCATCTTCACCGGGAAAAAGACAGGGTTGCCAGAGAATTGGAACAAAAAATACTATACCTCCTCTAAAAAAAATATTACAAAATACTACTGTTTCCAAACGTTGCCAAAATCAATGTTGCTGAAATGCGAAATCTATGAAAATGAAAAAAAAAAAATCCGCCAAATCTTTTAATTAAGTCATTAGTATATTGGAAACAGGGTTGCCAGAAAAATACTGCGCTCCTTATTTGGGCCGAAAAAATACTACCGTAGAATCAAAAATACTACGTCTGGCAACCCTGGAAGAAGAACGAAACAAAAATAGGTATGAACACGTAACCATAGTAACAACATGAAAAGTTGATTTCCGTTGATAAAATAATTCTTTTCATCTCTCTTTTCAAACAAATTTTATTATCGAGCTGAACCATTTTAGAATCGTTTGGCTTGCTTTACTGAAGGTAAGCCTTGAATTTCGGGATTCTAAAAACAATTGTTACAGCTCTCCTGATGATCGTAGAAACTTCGAAAAAACTTCATTTTGTGCAGAAAATTCCAAGCTTTCGAATGACATAAGACTTGAAAATGTGTGTGAAATATTTTTTCCCTATTTTATCGAATTTCCGCTAAGAATTCGAATAGAAAAAGAACGAAATGGAATTTTCGAAAAATCGCTTCGAGGTGCAAAACTACATGCTACAAACTAATTTTGTGCCAAGTGGCATGAAAATCGACCGAACGGTTTTGGCGCTACGCGCGTAACAGACAGACAGACAGAAAGAAAGAAAGAAAGAAAGAAGGACAGACAGAACCACCTTCAGCTTTATTATTAGTAGAGAAGATAATTCAAGAACAAACATATTTATTTTAACTAGTTTTTTTTTTTTTTTTTTTTTCGAACGGAAAGAACTTTTTATGAAATGTGTAACTTTTAAGGGTGTTTTATTTGACTTTTCTTTCTTCATTAGACTCAATTATTTCATAAAATGTAGGATTTCATACCGTTTTTCCAAAATTTCTCCCGGGGGAAAACCCCCCAACCCCCCGAAATTTAGGATAGTCTACACCACAAAACAGATTATTGTATTACTTTTGTGATACAGATCCAACTATAAGATTAATCCAAAAAACAAAGAAAAAACAAAGAGAGCACATTAAAAAATGTGAGGAATATCAGCGAAAAGGCACATAAAGGTGAGCTAATGGTCTGTTTTGTAACCGAAAGAAGTTGATCAGACAAAAGACCCATATCTGTAATAACTTTGAGCCCCGTCCCCACATCTGCCTGGTAACTGAGCAAAAAAGTTGAATTAATTGTGAGTGCAATTTATCCGAAAAGTAACGAAAAATCTAAGTGAAAATTGGGCGGGGAGGGAGCGAAAGCTCAATCTGCACTTCTAAACTTAGAGTTTTGTTTTCTAATGAAATTAAATATCGAGTACATTTTAAATTTAACCTTTATACTTTTTGTACCTTTAGGAATTTAAACTTAGATAAACAAAAATATAGGGTCATTCCATGTGAAATCAACAAGCCTCAAAACTTGACCATCACCAATTTCAAAAAAAATCATAGGGTTGAATACGTCTATAAAGTGATACACAAAAATGATTTTTAAAATTTTTTTCAGCTGTTAGTTTTTTGTGAGGGACCCCCTAAAAAACTCGAAAAATGGCAAAAAGTCAAATTTTGGTACACACAAAGATTCAATTTTCTCAGCTTCTATTGCAGCTAAAGTCTTTTGTTATATGTCATTTTAAAGCTCTTTAAATAAGCTTTCAGATGATATATAATTTGGCAAGGTTTTTTGATGTAAATATTTCAAGGTCACCGAAAGTATTATTTGACCTTGAATATTTCAAAAAGTGCATCTTTTAAAAATCTGAAAAAAATATATATGTTACTTCATAATGTGGTGTATATGTGCTAAAAAATTCAGAATGGGACAGCAATGGGATCTGGACGAAAAATGAAACCGACTTTTTACCCTTTTACCACTTTAATGCAATGCCTATGGCTCCTGAAGATATATAATACAGAAATATTGCAAACTGTGAAATGCTAGTTATAAGTGACGGTTGGCATACACTCTCAAAAATTTCTTCTTAAATTGACGGAAATTTTCTTGGCAGCAGTGCTGCCGGAAGATTAACGATATTTGACGGATTTCCGTTTCTATTTTTTCTGTCAAATGACGAAACTTCTGTCTTTATTTCTTCCGTTACAAGAGGGAAGTGTTCCGTCATTGGACGAATTTCCGTTTCGTTCTTTCTCCTGTTAATTGAAGAAATTTCCGTCGTCATTTTTTCCGTTATGGGAGGGTAATTTTCCGTTATTTAAAGAAACTTCCGTTATGGTTGTTTCTGTTACACAAATGATTTATTTCGTCATTTAAAGAAATGTCCGTTACGATCGTTTCCGTTAGATGTAGGAAATTTTGAGTTTTTCGAAGAAACTCATTATTTTTGTTTCTCTTAAATGATGGATTTCTTTTATTTCTTTTTTCAGCCCTTAAAAAAAGGAAAATTTTTGTACAGATTGAAGTAGGGTTAATCGGTTTAGACCAAATCGTTTTTTTTCAAACTGTGTGCTTTTTCAATGTAATGTTAAGCTTGCTAAATAGTTTTATTTTTGCATTCATGCAACTTTTTTATTCAATTCATATTACCATTCATTCACCATTCATTTATATTACCTATTAGGCACATAAATATACAAGGTAGACACAAGTTAAGTCTTTCTAAAATCACATGGGGGTAAAATCCAAGTATTTATTTCTTCATTATTTTTTTTCAGCAGTTGTACATTTCAAAATACCCAAAAAGTAAATTTCAATCAAAACTTCATTTTACAACCCAATTTGCTTACTTACTTAAGATGAATAGAGATAAATAATGTATCATTGAGGAAATGCACGTTGTATATTAATCTTAAGTCTGGAGAATATTTAAATAACGAGAGAAAAAAAAATAACATTTAGAGTAGGCATGAAATGGCTCCAATAATTGCACACTTTTTGTCATATGTGCTTTTATCCACAACACAATCAGAGCAAGAAAAGATACATCAAACTTTGAAAACAATATATCAATGATTCTGTGCTCTTATTAGATTTAGTGCCTGAGTTTCACCTTACAGAGAACTTTTTTAAATCCCAGTATAATATTCCCCTGTATGAATTATGGAAGAATAAATATACATTAATTTTTATGACGAAATTCGTATTATTGACATATGTTAAAAAAATATTTTAAAAGTTATGTAATGTATATAACACTTGTGTTTGTAAATACTAAGAAATACTTTTTATGATTAAGAATGCATGATTTCAAGTTTTCTTACATTAATTTATTAATGGTAGTAGGCTATAAATATGAAGAAATAAATGTGCAAGATTTTATAATTAATTATGTCTTACACTTATTGAAATATATCGCTTGAATTGCTTATTCACAACAAGGTTTTTTTTATATGTACTAATTTCTTAATTGTTAAAACATTTTCAAACAAAATTTCCTTTATAGAAATGAAACTGCATATTTTTACGCTTAATATTTTTACATTTAATTTAATTATTAAGTCCAAACGTGAATTTAATTCACATGAATAAGCATTTGTTGACAATAAATTAATAACGTCTTGATGTCTCCGAAAAAAATTGCTCTCATTACGATTAGGGCTTAAACCGGTTTTTTAACAACCCTGAATTGAAGAAAACTATTTTATAAATACTAATATAACTATATTTTATAAAATACATTTAGAAAAATATCAGGAGAAAACCAGAAATTTGTATTTGAAAGCAACCTACAACCTTTTTCAAACAATTATTCACTTAAATAGGAATTTTTTAAGATATTAAAAAGTATTCTTGAATTTATATTTAACCTATTTCTTTTTTCAATCATATTCAGAAATGCCTTCAAGTCAAAAATTTTGTTAGCTGCAACCAGCTCAGGACTTAAGCATCAAGACTTTTATCAGGACCTAAAAAAAATGTTATTAAACCCATATGATTCACCAACAAAAAGCTGTGCTTTTAGTAACTTCTTATAAGTAGAAGAAGATTAACACCTGTTTTAAACCACGTAGTAAACAATAGGAGAATTGATTTACAGTAAGAGAATGTAGAATTTTATTTTTACAGGCATATGCATACAGGTAATATTGCTACAACTTTCTTCTTTTCGACTCATGGTTCCTCTTTCTGGTTTTATTTCTACAAAGACACTAAAAGAAAAGAAAAATAAAAGAAAATTATAACAAGACAATAAAAACTTAACTGAGCAGGGTGCTGCACTATGCCTGATGCTTGGTTAATGAATCCTCGCCTTTTACTTGTAACTTAAGTTCATTAAAAGTGAGCATTCTTTTTTTGAAAATAATTGCTTCAAAAATTATTCTATTTTCAAATGACTTAAAAAAAATGCTATTTACAAAATGCGATTTTCTCCGCAGCACTCTGCTCTTTTTTTTTTGACTTTTGAAAAACTCCCATATCTATACTGTCGGCCCCGCCTAAACAAATACTGTGGGTTCCAAGAAAAATTATTCAATTAAACGGGGATCTTTAACATTGCGTCTATGGCATGGGTTCCGGGATGCTTTATTCATATAAGCGGGTTATTTGTTTATCCGTTACCCGATTAAGCGGGGACGATTAGTTCATGACTCATTTATGAAAGGACTTTAAATATTTTGATCACTTTGTGTGACAGAGTGGACAAATAAGCCTTTAAAAATATCCTTATAATCACAAAGAAAACTTAGAATCACAGAACAAGCATAAAGTGGAATAAACAGCCTAAAACTGTAAGTCTGTCTGCAATTTCAAGAAAAAATCTATTTTTTTCATCATGAAATCGACTGTAACAGAGTGGACATCCAACAGTTCAAATTAACTACCATAAGAAAAAAATTAGGCTCATCCTGGTTGTTGACCTAATAACATAATGTAGCAAGCTAATCACGACAGTTATGCTACCTATATTTAAAAAAAATATATCAGATTGAATGCAATTATTTTATTTCCAAAAGGCTTGTGACAATTAGCAACATCGAAAATCTAGGGACGTGGATGAATAATAGTGTTTTTTGAGATTTTTTTTTTCATTTGCATAATTATCTGCAGAAATGGTGGCAGAAGCATCTTTTGTGCTGTGCAGTCAGGGTGTAAAAAAATCAATGATTCTTTTAAAAAAATTTAAAAAATCAGATTTTTTTTATTTAAATCGGATTTTTTTTTATTTAAAAAAAAATTGGAAACTTCAGTTATTAATTAATTTACATTTATGAACTACTTACCTTAAAGTTTTTAAAAATACAAAAACACCTTTGAAGTAAAGCTTCACCAAAAACTGTGATGTAAAACCAGATTCAATGCAAATACATATGATTCAAATCACTTTTAATATCAACAAAATTATGAAACACTATACAGAAAAATTAAAGAAAAGAAAGACAAGAAAAGAAAGAAAGAAAGAAAAGAAGACTTCTCATTTTATTAAAATTTCAAGAAAGCATTACATGAAATTTTAATAAAATGAGAAGTACAATGAAAAAATTATCTGCAAAAATTTTAAAATTAAATAACTTTTTCAGCTGTAATGAAAATAAAAAAACGAAAGAAATTAAGAAATTCAATAACTGTTAAAGTGTAGAGATGGAAAATAATCAGCTGACGATGTTTTGTTCTTTGTTTTTTTTTTTTTTGGTAAGATATGTACACGTACAGGGCTCGCAGTTGACTTTTTAAGAATTTTAGGGGAATTTTAGGAACATTTTTCGAAAAATAATTTTTTTTCCACTGATAAGGACTGCCGCCCCCCCTCCCCAACTTACAATGCAAAGGCATAGAAAATTCATCTTCTGTCTGGTTGTTTTTGTTTTTTCTTTTACTGAATGTAAATCACACACATCCGATTATGTCCCTCCCGCCTCAATTCACTTTTTTCAACACCTGCCCTGCAGCTGCATGTATTTTCTTTAGTTCACATATTAGACAAAACAAATAGCACTATTTATGCATACATATTATTTTGACTGTAACCTTCCACCATCTGTGGAGGGGGGATGAGTAGGATTAATGCAATAGCGTTCATCAAAAAGAAAATAAAAAAGAAAGAAAGAAATATATTTCAATATTATTTCTTACTTGGGACAATCTAGCTCTATATTTGTCTCTAAAAGAGTTAAAATCTTTAGACTATTTTAGCATAGCTGAATCCGTAAATGCATCAAATAACTCACAACAGTGCATTTATTTCTAATTCTGAGTTGAGATCTTTGGGGAAATTTTATTGTTACAGATACTTAACAATTAGAAGGCCAGTAAAATTGAATTCAGGCTCTATTAGATAAAAAGTACTAAAAATCACATACAACATTACATTACTTTTTTCCTAATTAGTTTATCGAGCAAAGAACGATTACGTGTACATTATCAGACAAAAACTACATATGCATACTAAGTTTCATGTTTATAGGCCTTGTTTTTGCAAGACTCGCTCACCAAAGACAAATATATCTACATGTGCAGATTCCTCATTCCATTCAAAGTGACATGCATTAAGACAATAGCGATATGAATAGAATAATATAAATATAACATGAAATTTTCATAAAGTCTAAAAAAATATTAGTTTTGAAAAGAAGACAGTCTTGAATTAGAAATGAAAAAAAAAAAAAAGAAAAAGTCAGTGATACAAATTGTTCAATTTTATAACAAACAGAAAAATATTATCTTTTAACAGGTTCATTTTACAAATTATTTCAAGTGACATAAACATTTTTTCTTTGGTAGTTCGGGGTAGGAATCTGAATTGACTAGCATACGAATTTGCACAATCATTTTTCAACAAAGCTAACTTTAAAAATATAGATATATATATTATACATTTATGCATATACATACGAAAATAACAACTGAATGCGTACTAATAAAATAAGAGATTGTCTGTTTTTGACACATATGGTTGTCATTTTAAGTCCACGAATGAGTAAGAATCAGCATTTTTATTTATTTAATTTCAAAATTCAACTTGTTCTCAACCACGATATGCCTTCCAAAACGATTATTTAGGTTTAATTAATCAACATACTTAAGAATTGACTAATCAAAATAAGCTTTTTAAGATTTCTATAAGCCCTGATAAGTTTCCGCTGATTTAAATAAGAATTTTCTTTTGGAATTTAGATTCAAACATGGCGCTTTTACCCATTCGTAGAACAGAGAAACTGTGAACATTCCATGAATTTATATTTTTTTCAAGCTGCCATTAAAAAATGTCTTTAAGTTAGCAGAACGATTAAATAATTTTTGGAATCCAATTCTGAAATTAAGTACTTACCCATATTTCATTATGATGTTTTCCTTTTCCTTTCCGACTGATTTTCGTAGCTTGCTTGTTCTTCGGTGCCGCTGGTATCGTGAATCATTTCGGGAAGAAGCGGGACTGCGCATGCGTGAATGCGGAAGTTAGAAGAAATAACGGAAGTTTTCGGTTTTAAGGGAAACAGAAATTTTTCGTTAAAAAATGAATGAAAATGTAGTGTATAAAGAGGGTTTTTTCTGAGAGTGTATTCCACTTCTTATTTTGAGAGCTTATGAATCATTCCTATAGTGTTTCTCCTACGGTCCACTTTCGAAAGCAAAAATTTATAAGGCATGGGATGTGGCAAAAAAATGCCACTCTGCTTCAATCCCGAAATCTGATTCATAACTCATTTTAAGGAAATTCAGTCTATTTCTGTACTGTGAGGCAGCTACATCACAGAAGTAATAGATCAAACTTGGTTTGGTGGCGTTATTCATTTTCAAGATTCAACAATAAGAAAATTTATGAATATATATCTTGTTATAATTTCAGACTGCCTTGTTATAATTTCAGACATGGCGCAATAGCAGTTCACCTTTTGCTAGAGCCAGTCAGCAAAAATGATTTATGACAATCAAATCATGACACCACGACAGTTGTTTAATTGGGAAAATGAGCATATCAAATCAAAAAATTTTCAATATTGCACAATTGTAGATTATAAACATGAAAAAGAGGCTTTGAAATCCAGAAAAAAATGACAGCCTCAAGAACAATACGAGGCACTCAGTCTTCGTTGTTTCATGCCATTAAATAGGAATCAGATGCAAGTGATAGCATATTCATTTTCCAACACTATAAGCATTGAACGTACTACAACTGTCGAGGGCAATCTTGATTGCTCAGAAATGGTTGGATTCTTGACCTGCAGGCATAATGGATATTGGTGGATAGGGTGCTTCTTAGACACAGCTGAAAAAAATCAAAATGTAAAAATCAAGCTGTTGCATCCTCATTAACCCTCAAGTTCTTTCTACTACCCTGACTTTGAAAATGTTTTCAATGTGCCTATAAGTGCTATTATTTCGAAAGTGGACCCTAGGAGAAACGCTACAGGAATGATTTATAACCTCTCAAAATAAGAAGTGCAATATGCCAACCGTCACTTATAACTAGCATTTCACAGTTTGCAATATTTCTGTATTATATATCTTCAGGAGCCATAGGCATTGCAATAAAGTGGTAATAGTGTAAAAAGTCTATGTCCCTTTTCATCCAGATCCCATTGCTGTCCCATTCTGAAATTTTTACCACATATACACTACATTGGAAAGTAATATATATATATTTTTTCAGATTTTTAAAAAATACACTTTTTGAGATATTCAAGGTCAAATAATGCTTTCGGTGACCTTGAAATATTAACATCACGAAACCTTGTCAAGTCATATATCATATGAAAGCTTGTTTAAAGAGCTTTAAAATGACATATAACAAAAGACTTTAGCTGCAATAGAAACTGAGAAAATTGAATCTTTGTGTGTACCAAAATTCGACTTTTTGCCATTTTTCGAGTTTTTTAGGGGTTCCCCACAAAAAACTAACAGCTGAAAAAAATTTTAAAAATCATTTTTTTGTATCACTTTATAGACGTATTCAACCCTATGATTTTTTTTTTTTTTTTTTGAAATTGGTGATGGTCAAGTTTTGAGGCTTGTTGATTTCACATGGAATGACCCTATATTCAATTTATAATAAGCTTTATTTCAACTTTGTATTATTTAACGTGATTAAAACAACTAAAGTTTGTAACAAACACATCATTTAAAATATTAAACTTACTTCGAAAAGATTTTTGTCGCTGTTGATGCAAAACAGATGTAATTCCATTAAACAGTCAAGTACGATGAATAACGAAGGACTCGCTCTGTTTCTTTAAGAGAAAATCGAACGGATTGCTAAAATAGCCTAATTGGTTGAAAAAGCCGTGGGACTATCCATTGCTTAAAAAGTGGCGGGAAGCACAACAAGCACGAAAGAAGAAAAGAAAAAAAAACTATTTAGCTGGCGTTTCTCATTGTTACTTAAGAATCCCAATACGTCCTTTTCTTCGAATGGCGCCTTTTTTTTATTTCAAGCTTTTTCCCAGACAGCCTCAGATGGCCATAAAAAAAGGTCCCCACCCCCAATATAACGCTTCTCCCTAGAAATCCCCGAAGCATCAATTCCGAACAGAGATAGCAAGAGACCTGAAGGCCCGTTTTGGCCGAAGACCCCACAAAGCCATTGTTTCCCTCCCTTTTACTTTGTGAGTTGGGTCAGAAAAGTGTGACCGCTGCGCTAGAAGAGGTGCTGAGTAATCAGCGTCCCCCCCCCTCAAGAAAGAAACAGTTCTAGCTGTGATCCCAAACGGCCGGCCCTGTGAGAACCTAGGAGGATGGTGAGAGCGGCCGGCCCAACTTTTTTTTTTCGAAATAATTTTTTTTTGATTAAAAAATAAATAAATATAGAAAGAAAACGGCCCAGAGTAGATGCGGCCCATGTGGAATTTTCCACATCTTCCACATGGCCAGTCCGCCCCTGGTCTACTTTGGTCTTTGTGGGCCGTAATCTTCTTCAGGGTCCCCGACATCTCTTTGATTTGTCGCTTAATTTCCGAGAGACACGTTGAGTTCAAATCCGGGTCACTCACTTCCACGCCTCTGATTGTATGGCGATCCTTGCGGGATGTTTGCTGTGCAACCTCGAACTTCATTGCGTAGACCAGACCGGATTTAAGATCTTTGATGTCCGCCATCCGGAGAGCCGTCTGAATTTCTGGACTTCGCACTCCGTCTATGAAGTAGTTCAGGGCCAGGCTATCGCGAACATCCGAAGGACAGTTCGAGAAGGCGAGATGGGAAAGCCTCTCAGCGTCTGCTGCAAAAACTTGCAAAGTCTCTCCAGTCCTCTGGAGTCGGGATTTCAGCTGGAGTTGGCTGATTTCTTTTTGGCATACCTCGCCAAAGCGAAGCTCCAAGGCCGATGATAAGGCTTCGAAGTCACGGTGCTTATCCTCTGGGAAGGTCTGTAGTATGTCGGCTGCATCCCCTCTCAGCGAGGCTGCGAGATGACAGGCTTTCGTGGAAGAGTCCCAGGAGTTTGCTTCTGCAACGATGAGGAACTGCTTCTTGTAAATATTCCACGAGGTCTTCCCGTCAAATGTGGCCAGTTTAATGGATGGACGAGAAGTCCCAGCTACAGCTACACAGTCACTTGAGTTGTTGTAGGATGCTGATAACTTTGATTCAAGTTCTTTAATTTTCTTTTCCACGTGATTCTCTACTGTGGTGATTCGATTCTCAACACCGTCTGAGTTGTTGCAGGATGCTGATAACTTTGATTCAAGTTCTTTAATTTTCTTTTCCACATGGTTTTCTACTGTGGTGATTCGATTCTCAACGCTGTCAACTTTTTCTTCTATAGCCTCCACTTTATTTTCCATATTGGCAAATTTATTTTCCACCAAACTTTTCATCGACGTTAGATCGCACTTAATTTCTTCTTGACTTGAAGTTATGCTCGCGGTTAAATCACTCTTTAATTGTTCTTGATTAGTAGCCAGAGTCGCCATATCATTCTTGATTTCTTCTTGACTTGAAGTTATGCTAGCGGTTAAATCACTCTTTAATTGTTCTTGATTAGTAGCCAGATCATTTTTTAACTGTTCTTGATTAGTAGCCATGATCGCCATATCATTCTTAACAGCGTTGATAGCATCAAGGAGTTTTTTTAGTTGTTCCTCCATTGCTCGAGTAATCACCATAAAATTCTGAAGTCAAAAAGTCCTCAGGAAGAAAAGTCCAAGTTCACAGATAATTCCAAGAAAGTCCTTGAAGATGCCCCACGTTGGGCGCCAAAATTGTAACGAGTCCGTAGCACCTTCAACTTTCTTAAATGAGCATTCCAATCTTGAGGAAATAACTATAAATTTATTTACAAGTATGTACACTTATTTACAATAGGAGCAGGAAACAATTGCTAAACATCCAGCAATTAGGGAGCAAAACAGTACACTGTACTCTCAACAGTAATTGAGCACCACGTATCTAACGTGAACAGTAATTAAGCAATTACAAAAGCAAAACAACCATTCGCCAAGCGAACGAAAACGAGCATCTCAGAAATCCCATCTGAGAAAAACTAACTGACTTGTGTTCAAGGCCAGCTATTTATACACGGAAAGAAATGTCCACAATATTCTAGAAAAACCCGGAATATTTTGTTTCATTCATAACTTGAACAATCCATTCACAAATTCTAGTGATAAAAAGAAAAAACCACGCGAAAATGTCTTCACGCTTATCAAAGTTAGGACAAGTGTAAAAACTACAAAGTGTTTCAGGGCCGGTATACAGATGATAAAAGGGATATCTTCAGATACATTTGCAACATGTCGCCAGATAAAACCAAAACTAATGAAAATAAAGCAAGGCAGGAAAAACCACAACTATTTACAAGATTTGTAACAATATGTTACCATGAAATGCTGATAGGGCTTAAATATTTTTGCTTAATGTAGAAAGCAACATATTTTACCATCACAGTTGGATAACTCATTTTTTTATGTTTTGTGGGTTAACTCCTTTTTGCATAACACCATCCATATATTCCGCAAAATATTGATCTCTCGTTTATGGGCATGAGCATCGGCAGAGAGCTGTAAAGGGGTGTGTTTGAGCCCATATGTGATTGGGGGGAGGGGGGGGGGACCTCAGATATTTTCTCTATGATTTAGCAGGATATTTTCATATTTCTCCCTTGGGAAAACAATTTCAGTGTAAATTGGAGGTGTTTGAAGCAGATTTTTTTAAATAACTTATTCGTTGATGTCCGGGAAGAGGAAATGTTTCTATAATATTGCCATAAAAATTTCATTTAGAAGCACAGATTAATTTTTAAGGGGGGAGGCTTGGGCCCCCACTTGCCCCTTTATATGGGAGCCCCATGAAGTGTTGCACTTCCAAAACTTTCTTTTAAAATTAAAATACCATAAAAAAAAAAGAACTTACGATTTATTTAATGTACTTTCTTAAATTTTAAATATTTACTAACATTAAATAAGTAAAATTGCAATAATTTTAAGCTAAGGACAAGTTACAAAAACTTGCTAAAGCAATAAGTTTTCTACATTAAATTAAAATCTTGGGATCCCCTTTAAAATGAATGAATTAATTAAAAATATATATTTTTTAGCAAATGTATTTTTTAAATTGATATATACTTAGTTTTAAAAACATAGGAAATTAAGGGCAATCAAACATTAACTTTAAATACATTTAGTAAAGATTTTTCCGAATTTTGGTTCCGAAAAAGAAAATTGGTATTTGGTACTACTCTCCTTGGAAGAATCCGATAGTAAAGGGAAAAAAAAAACGCTATTTAAGCACCGGTCTGTGCCTTCTTTAGGGGTTTCGTTTTTCCCAATGTTCTGGAAATCCATAAGCACGTGAGGGCCCGAGTTTTGAGCAGTGGCTTGCTTCTGATCCACGAGAAATCATGAGGTTGCTCAATTTTAACGTGACAATTAAGGCAGGAATTCAAGTGAAACACGGGCGATCGCAACTCACCAATGCAATCGCAAATTCCCAAATCTGGAAACGTTACAATCGCTACGAAATGCGATTCTAATGTAATTCGACTTCCAGTAGCGATTGGTGTTTCACTTGAATTCCTGCCTTAAGTCACCGAGTATTCTATCACATTCGAAAAAGGTACAATAATGAACACTAAACACTGACGCCATCAATTGTTATAACTGCCGAAACACGTTGCCTGCTCTGCACTATTCTGTAACTTTTATTCAATAAAACGGTGTTTCTTTTTAATTCTTTACTTAGAACATCCTAGGCAAGGTGAGGATCGAACCCACTACCTCTGGCTTAGAAGACGCCGCTTCTACTAACAGTCAGGGACGCCCCATAGTATGAAACATTCCTGTCTTTAATTTCACTTTAGGTAATGTTCAAATGTAGCATCTGATGGTTAATCCAGCAGGCTGTTTGATGACATCAGTGGTTAGTGAGTGTCTATAATGTGTTTTTATTTGCGATTAATTAACTTAGAGCCGAATTCAAGTGAAACACCATTGCAATCGCTTCGAGGCAATCGCAATTACAATCGCTACTGGAAGTCGAATTACAATAGAATAGCATTTCGTAGCGACTGTAACGTTTCACTTGAATCCAAATTTGGGAATTTGCGATTGCATTGGTGAGTTGCGATCGTCCGTGTTTCACTTGAATTCCCGCCTTAGACTTAGGCAGGGATTCAAGTGAAACAGGCCATCGCAAATTACAATCGCTACTGGAAATGAATTACATTAGAACGTTTCTTGATAAAAACATCACGACGTCAGCGTGACGTTTGCCTATAAAAAACGAGCTAGATAAAACGTCACAGCCTACTTGGCGAATAAGAGGAGATCGCTCAGTGCTTGTGAGCTCTTATTGGCTCCACCCGTAGTGACGTCATGCCAAGTTAAGTTGAT
The DNA here is from genome assembly GCA_038373865.1 of Uloborus plumipes. Classification (NCBI taxonomy): domain Eukaryota; kingdom Metazoa; phylum Arthropoda; class Arachnida; order Araneae; family Uloboridae; genus Uloborus; species Uloborus plumipes. The sequence goes on from JAXGGA010006035.1 coordinate 18,962, forward strand.
GATAATGTAATTCACTTCCAGTAGCGATTGCAATTCGAAGCGATCGCAGTGCTGTTTCACTTGAATCCCTGCCTTAGGCAGGAATTCAAGTAAAACACGGACGATCGCAACTCACCATTGCAACCGCAAATTCCCAAATTTGGACAAGTTGCAATCGCAGTAAATGCTAATCGCACTGACGTCACTACGGGCGGAGCCAATAAGAGCTCACAAGCAGTCAGCGATCTCCTCTTATTCGCGAAGTAGACTGTGACGTTTTATCTAGCTCGTTTTTCATAGGCAAACGTCACGCTGACGTCAAGATGTTTTTATCAAGAAACGTTCTAATTAACTCACTTCCAGTAGCGATTGCAATTTACGATCACCTGTTTCACTTGAATTCCTGCCTTAACCGATCGCTCTATTTGAACGCACCTTGGTAGTCACCGGTTGTAACTGGTTGCTCTATTCAAACACAACCTGTGCGCCTTTCACATCCTGTTGGCAATCGCATTGGTTATCCGTTTATTCTTTTCGAACACGATCTCAGATATCATTTAAAATTTATAATCGTAATCTGGCAACGTAACATTCATCTTGTAAATGTAAACAAAACATGGCAAATTTCCCTTGAATTATTATTTGTATTCTTGTTAATAATTAATTATGCCATAATATTCTGAACATCTTCTGTTTCGTAAAGTATGAAGGATAAAGCCGTGCTGAGCAATAAGAAGGATGACTCATTTCATTTGCAGACTAAATTAACAGCAGTTGAAATACCATTGACAGCCTCTAGTTCTCAGAAACACAAGTTAAAAGATCTAAAAATTGTTAGCAGCATAGCTGTCTTTTTCTTTAAAAAATGCTGGATGACATGCAGTGCAGCAGTATTTGTAATTTTTGTTATGTATTGGTGTTACGGAAGCATCATCGCCTTCATATTATTTAATTTTGCGCTATCCGGTAAAATTCTTTTGTGTATTTCAATAGTAGTTACTTTTTCAATATATATTTGAAAATTTGTAAGTTTAAATATTTACATCGGAGAAATACCATAACGTGGAGCGCTTAGCGTAGCGTATTATAGGACATTTCGCCCAACAAATTAAAATAAAGTGCTTTTCAGCTTGTTGAAAGTTGACAGAAACGATATTGCAATTGCCAAAATTTAAAATCAAATGTTTGATTTTCACAAATGACTGGTAATCAAACATTACTAAAAGTCCTATTTAAATGAAAAATAGTTCATTAAGTAGTTAGTTATTAAAAAGTTGAATAATCCGCCAAATAATTGCCAAAGAAAAAAAAAGTTAACTAACATGAAAAGTTCTATTAAAAGAGAAAATCAAATCACAAAAAGCAAAATTTCAAATTTTACCTCAATTTCGACAATAGAAGTTTTTTCATCTTCTGTTAGGTATCTTGAACGTAATGATAATTCTCCCTTTACATCAATCGAAAATCATGTCTTTTGCGACATTTAGTGTAGGTAAATGCCTAATTAAAAAAAAAAAAAAAATCTGAAAAAAAAATGAACTAACCTTTTTCTAGAAGAAAACATTGTTTCCACTAAGGCTGTTGTAGCACTATAATTTTTTTTGTATCTAATTGGTCCTGACTTTTCACCAATAGATTCAAAGGTAAAATTTTTTCCTTTGTTCAAAGTCGCCAAGCTTTGCTAAGGTCATCTATAATTAAAGCATTTGTTCCAGAAATACCCGTAGTTTTAGTTGCATAGCAGTAAATGCAATCAATTTTATTTGGTTTTAATCCTTAGCATATATTTAATGACATTGATTTTTTAATATGTAATTGAGATGTTTGATGAATTTGTTTGTTTTTGTTTTTCCAACTTAATGAAGCTGATTTGTTTAAGAGGATTTTCATGAGTCATATCTTAATTTATAGGTTTGATTTTCCAAATTGGAGATTATCTTTTGTATCATCCAGACCAGCCACCACAGTCTCGCCTTTACATTCCTTTGCCATCTCTTTTTGGTTTGCCTTATGAAAGTATTTTTATCAAGACTTCAGATGGTGTGAAACTGCATTGCTTTTTCATCAAACAAGAAACATCTATTATTGGTCAGGTACCAACAGTCCTATACCTTCATGGAAATGCTGGCAATATTGGTCACAGGTACTAAAAGTTTTCCCTTTTCAATTATTTTTATTTTTGTAACAATCAGTTACTTGTTCTTGTTTATTTATGTAAAAGATTTTGTTTGTGAACACAAAAAAGTATTTCATTAGGACTTATCTATAGTGAGAAAGTAATGCAGCTGTAAATAGCATGAAAATATATCTCTATTTATTTCTGCTTGACACTTTTCCTGGGTACCCTTAGCGTACAATACTGAAAACATAAGTCCATTAAATGAGTTTTCATGAAAATGCTCTTTAATTTGTTGATTAGTGTTCCCGCTAGGCCGTTTTTGAAGGGCGCAGCGCCCTGCCTTTTTTCAGATCGGCAAAATGCGCCCTGCCCTAGTTTTAATCCTCAAACTGCGCCCTGCCCTTTCAAAAATAGCAAAATTGCGCCCAGTATATAAAACAAGATGTCCCAAGCATCGTATAGCCGATCGCGATATCGAGGCAATTTCTTTTGACCACAGGGATCGCTGAAAGAGCGTGCATGCATTGTCTTTGTCCCCAGAATTGCACCCTGAAAATGGCTCATGAAGAAAAGGCAATCAGATCCCCAGACAAAGAGAATGAATAAGATTCCAAGAATTGAAAGTGTTATCAGTAAAAGAGCATGTTTACACTTTTCTTTCCAATGTAGAAAAAGGTCCTGTCATCCGTGAGGGGGCAAGGGGAGCCAGAGAAATCATTGTTTCATTCCTTCCCATTTAAGCCCTATTCTTGATCTTCTGAGAGAGGGAGGGTGGTGAATACTTCCTAGTATTTTTACCTGTAGGGCAGTTGTGTTTGTTCCAGGAAAAGCATAGAAGGAGTACTTATTTCCCAGAAAAATCCCATTATCCATGACTTACATAAAAAAATGGCGACCGACACGTGCGCCGAAAAGTATGCGATCTTGTAAATGCCTTCTGCAAAAAGGAAATTCAAAGAGCAAGAAATAAAGAATTAAGATAGAATTAAGATTCAAGCAAAGGCAAGCTTTTTTATTTGAATATTAAATCTTCCTTTTCAGTACTATTCATTGACAAAAGTTTGAAAATCATGAGTCATAACCGAAGTCTTAAAACTCAAAGCCATTATCTGCTGCATAACAAGTAAATGCTTGTCTTTTGGAACATGTGAAAAAAAGATGAGACTTTATTATTCTGAATAAAATAAATAACAAAATTAGCAGATTCGATCTTGAAATGGTTAAACTTAAAAAAAATAAGGAGTGCCTGTCAATCAGCCATTTTCCTAGACTTGGTAAAAAAAAAAATCATTTTCAAGTGCTTAAAAATTTTTTGAAATTTAATATAGTTCTTGATGTCCATAGGTATTCATTGAATTGTGATTTTCTTTTTTAACTGTCCAACAATACAATTTTCTATTTTTTTTACATGTTTCGATATGCTTAATACACGTGCGTTGCAAAAAAAAAAAAATGCCTGCCGTGTTTGAGATTTCGATCCTTTTGCATCTTGTAAATATTTTGATATTTCTAACAATCAAAAGGTTTTTAGACACTTGCTACTTCATATTAGCTTGTTTTGTGTTTTATTTTAATAAATTACTTTATTTTTTAAACCATGTCAACAATGAACTCTATTTCGCGGTAAATTACCTCTCGGGTTTGAAATTTCAATCCTTTTGCATCTTTTAAATTCTTTAATGTATTTGATTATCGGAAGTTTTTTTTACATGTGCTACTCAAGATAAGGTAATTTTATGTTTTATTTTCAAAAAATCATAGAATAAATTTTATGAAACATGACAACATTAAAGACGTGCTTCGCAAATAATTACTTCTAGTGTTTGAGATTTCAATACTTAACATCTTGTAAATGTTTGAAATTTCTTAATAATTAGAAGTTATTTCAATATGTGCTACATTTAATTAGCTTGTTTATTTCTCATTTTAATTATTATCTTGTTCCAAAACTTGTCTATGAATTGTTTCAAGTTAGATAGTCATTATTTGCTTATTGGTTATCACTGATTTTGTGCAAAAATATTAAAATTAAACAAATGAGCATATAATATTTTAATTTAATGTTTGTTTTAAATGCTATTATTTTTTAATATTTAATTGATATTCATCATTTTCTTTTTCGTCTAAAATACTTAATGGCATAATTTATATTACTAGAAGAAATAAATTTTAAGAAATAATGAGAGGTTAATCTTTCGAACTTTAAATTCTCCCTCAATATGTTGATCTATGCATTTGTTCCCTAAATTTCCTATACTTTTGCCACATGCATTTTCAATTTCTTATCAGAATATTTATAATTGCAGTAAATATGGCTCAAAGAATCTGAAATTGCAGCTTAAGGGCTATTTATCCAATTTTTTTGGAGGGACACAGGTACACATTCCTGGAGGGGGGAATTCAACTATATTTGAAGGGGTGTACCCCAGCTCTGGGAGAGGGCGACACGGCGTTGAAGTAGTGCCCCTTTCGCAATAAATAGTGCCCCTTTCAGACACCAGCACCCTGCCCTTTTTTTCCTCTAGAGTGAACACTAGTTGATGTTGATAATGCAAATAATACCTATTTTCTTGATGTTTCAATTCAAGTAATATCAAAATTTAGGCTATAGTATTTTTGCTGAGATATAGATTTTTTACTCATATTAAACAAACTATCTGAAAATGGTGCATGGGTGTGCAAATTAAATACTATACTAGCTGCCTGATGCGGCTGCTTCGACCTCGCCGCCAGTGGTGGTTTTTGCAACCTGCCTGCCGCAGGTTGGTGTGTACTGTTCACATATTCAGTTCACTGTTCTATGCATCATTGTTCTCATGTACACCACCTTGAACGGTAGACTTTGGGGTTTCAGCGTAGTGCCCCTCTTGAAATATTCCATACATTGGATCTTAGAAGATTCATCGTGCTCCTTTATTAAGACCGACTTTTTTCCTGTATCTAGTAGCCATTTGAATTATTCACCGTCCCTGCTTCTTCTCTTCAAGTCAAGGAGTTTCTTCTGTGTTCAAAATTAGAGAAAGAGAGATACGAATAGAGAGAAAAAAAATCAAATGGAACAAAGAAAAGGGAGTTTTTGGCCCGGTTTCAAGTTAGATTTTTTAAACCACTTCCAGGTTGCTTCCGAAACTGCGTTGTGATTAGTACAGCAGAAAAAATAATCTTTGTAATTGATATCTCTGCTAATTAAAATCATAGAATTCTGTAAGTTAATTTTAAAGAAGCCTATGAATCTAATGATACCTGGTTCGATGGTCATTTCACTGACATTCAGGAGAAAGAAGCATGACATAGATAGATGGATAGAGGCATAAATAGATACCCTCAGTTTTCAATAATGTTAGATATAGATTTGATATAAGTGTAAAATCTATATTGTTAACCATTTTTTTTTTTTGCCAAGACAGGTATTAACCCCATCTTGTTCTTCACAATCCTGATATTTCCCAGGTTTGGGAGGGGAAAGTCTTGAGAGAAAAAAAATTCCGTCTGAAGTCTTGAAAGAAAAAAAAAAAAAACTAGTTAAATAAAACCTTTTGGCATTTGTACTGTTTTTTCTCAGTTTATATATACTTATATTTATTTACAATAGATGTTTTTCCAAGGTATTTTACATCAAACTGTTTCAAAATTTGCTTCTTTGTCTGTTGTAGGTTACCTAATGTTCAAGGACTCTTTCAGTCTTGTGGCTGCAATATTTTATTGCTTGAGTATAGAGGTTATGGACACAGTGAAGGTTCCCCAAGCGAAGAAGGTATATTTTTACTATCATTCCAGGTTGAAGGTTTTAAAACTGTATGTTAAAGTGGACATCTCTAATTTGAACTTATGATTTAGGAACATCAAAATTATTCTTAAACAAGTTTATTACATAATTAGCAATATAAATGCATCCGCCATTGTACAGTTGACATTTATTTTTATGAGCAAAACATCATTGATGCTTATTTTCATGACTCTGTATTTTACAAAGACATACAATTTTATATACTAATCTTGTCTCTATTTATATTATTTATGTGCAGGGTTTGTATATTTAAAACGCAGGCCCGTTATTTCAAGATTTTCCAGAGGGTGGGGGTCAAAGGGTGCAAGTACAGTGCAGTTTTATCCAGAAACAACAAAAACAATGCCTATGCAAGTACATTAATTTATCAAAGCGGGGGGGGGGGGGGTGTCAACTTACCCTCCAGGCCCTAATCAACGGGCGTGTAAAACATAAAACTAAAAAAGTAATCAATGTATTGACTTAAAAATTTTACGTGTCACATCTTCTCTTTGCTTTTGAGTTTTTTTATATGCTTTAGCCCAAAAACTAAGCGTTTCTTGAAGGTTAATGATAAACAGTTATGTCTGACAAATGACATATTTGTTGGGTCCTTGTGTAGCATAATTCCGGCTCTATGTTACAAGTTAATTTTTTTTTTTTTGCAAATTAGTTTGCAAAATTTATGTTTCAGATAAAATGCTAATGTGTAAGAGAAAGATGGTGCATTTTTCTGATTTTCCACTTGATAAATATGATTTATTGATATGATATTTATGATGATTGTAATTTTTGAAAGCTAATGTTATTGAAAAAAGAAAATAGAACCATAAGATTATTCCAAAATATTCAATCATATATTTGAAAGAAATAATGGGTTGAGAAATGCTAGAATATTTCCTAAATTCAGTAAATCAGGATGCAGATGTTTTTTATCGCTAGTTTAGTATTTGATACAAATAAATAACTCAAATTTAGTGCTCTATTATAAATTATGTAATTTGACTAAAACTTAAATATTTGCTCAATAAAGTAAAATGTACAAGATGAATTGATTAATCAAACATATTAGTTGTGTAACCTAAGATTACAGATGTATTTTAATGCTGAAAAATAAATAAGGAGAGCTCATAAATGAAAGAAGCATGGAAATAAAACTCTATTTCATAAATTTTTAGTTTAAACTTTTTTTTTACACATTTTTAGAACATATAACAGTGTAGCTTATTTATATAAATACAACAAGGCAATAAGCCGGTAACTTTAATGACTTCATTAAATTTCATTTTCTAATTTCTTTGTTTTCTTTTCATTAATGTCACTTCTTTTACCTTTGCCCTATTTTTTAAAAATGTTTTTAAGACAGATAAATATCAGTAAATTATTTCTATAAATATTACAAGACAATGTCTTAGTATCTTTTAATGCTTCTGTTTAAAATTCGACATCCCATATTTTTGGGATGTAGTACACCAGTACTTTCCCCTATAAGTACTGGTGTATTGATTTATCATCCTGCTGTATTTATAAATTTATAATTGTATTTGAAAGAGTGCCTTGATTTTTCTTTAAAGGTCTGTATTTAGATGCCCAAGCTGGTCTGCAATACTTACTACAAGTTCCTTATATTGATAAGACAAAAATTATTGTTTTCGGGCGATCTCTGGGTGGAGCAGTTGCAATCGACTTAGTGAGCCGACCAAAGTTTGGCAGACATGTGCTCATACTAATGGTTGAAAACACCTTCACAAGCATTCCAGACATAGCAAGACAAATGTTCAATTTTAAAATCATTAAGTGGCTTCCTGACTGGGCATTTAAAAATCAAGTAATTGTTTTATAATTTATATCTGAAAATTGTACATATATTTTACTGAAAATCTGATAAGAGTGTTGCCAGCAACCTGTGAATGTCAACATTCACTTACCTAAGGCATATGAGATACAATCAATTTAAAGTTGAAAAGTTTTAAAAATATTTTAGAAATCACTTTAATTATTGTTATGTTTAAGAGCTGCTAAGTACCCAGCAAATGGCAATCAGACACACTATCAATCATGTAGTAGTCTTCTCTTTATGTGGTTGCTGTCTTATGTATTGTATTGCTCCCTTATTTTTATCAAAATTATCACTCAGCCTTAATTTTCTCCTATTGATTTGTATTTTTCAATTACTTCTTATGCCGTTATTACACCATTTAATGTTACAGTAAAACCTATTTGAGCTGTTACCTCTACTAAGCCCCTTTTAAGGACCAATATTTTGTGGTACGGGTTTTTTGTCCCATAGATCTTATGTAAAAATTCCTCCTCAGCGGGGGAACCCACTCAGCGGCCACCCACCCCTCTGAACAGCTGTTGAGTGGGTTCATCAATTCAATTTTTCGGAAAAATCTGTTTACTTCCGGTTTCTAATCTTTAGCCCTTTGGCTAAAGATCAGCTGAAGGGATGTCTTATTGTTAACAGATTAGGATAATTTTTGAATAAAACTCTCATTCCCACTTGTTCAATTGTGGTCAGTGATCATAACTGCAATAATGTTCAAGTGTTCCTTTTAAAATATCGTGTAGCGTTTTTGGAAAAAACTAATTTTTTTAGGTTAAGTTCTCTAATGAGGAATTTTCTGACACGTTTTGTAATTGTCAGCAAGCTTAAGTTTTAACACAAGAGACTTAGAGGTAAAAAGATAAAGTCATTTGAAATTACGACACAACGATAAACAAATCAGTTGGAGATTTACATTTTGAACTGAAATCAAGCTTGAAAATTATTTTTCTGAGAAGAGTAAAAGCTTAAATCTCAAATTGTATTTGTATCCGTTTCTCACAAAATGTAATAAAACATTTTTAAAATTCCAATTTCTAGTCCAAAAGTATCAAGCTTCATTTTAAATAAAAAAATGCATTGCTTGTAGGTATTATAGTTGTTAGGTATTATAGAAATTATCTTGTAGTTACAATGAAAACACTTCAAAGTGGCCACCCCCTCTGAGGGGCTGAAATTTTCTGGAAATAAGGGGTGACGACTTAGAGAGGTTTTACTGTATCAGTTTTCAAATTATGGATTAGTTTTCTGCTGAGAAATTATATCGCTTGCTCAAGATTTTGCAAAATGTTTATTCAGGACAGTGTCATGAAGAAAATATTTGGAGGGAACAAATTCCCAATTAAACTAATGAAACTCCAAACATATATACAAACCTGCAACTAATGAGGAAAGACATAAAGGATCATTTAAAAAGAAACGATATAATTGCAGTTTTGCAACAGTGTCTGAAATTTTTCAGAATCACCAGTCAAAATTTTACTGAATCCGAAAACTCTTTAGAACGCCACAGTAATCTCCCATTACCTCATACAGGGTCGCCCTTGAGTGACCAGCAAACTTAAATGTGATAGAAGATTCTTCATGGATGGAAATCAATTAGACTATCCCTTGAGTCCCCCAATTATTCCCCCCTTATCCCCCAAATTGTAATAGGGATAACAGATGGACAGAGAGACTGATGAAACAAAAGAAGAATGCTTTGTTGTTGTAAAACCTCCTAAAAATGCTGAAATGAGGAAAGGTTGAAAGTCTTCAGACGTACAATATGTGCTGCATTGTACGTCTGAAGATTTCAACCTATTCCTCATTTTGGCATTTTTACTCCTGTGACTCAAAAAATGCTGATTACAAGCAATTTATTAGAGAAACAACAATTGATGGCTTTTAAAAATTATGTTTAGTTTTTTTTAAAGAAAATGTCCAGTATATTAATATGAGTTTCTTCATTTTATTTTGAAACTTAGTAGCTTAAATTGGTAATTTTGTTGCTTGTTGGTAAAATTGGTAAATTTATCATTTATTGTTTTTATCAACTATTGCTATTAAATTGCAATTATTACTATTATTGCTATTAATTACCGTTGTGTCCTAAAGTGTTAATGTTAAGCAGAGACTACTGTATTTATGTTTTTGTTCCTGAAGATTTGGACTTAAATGTAGGTTTAGGAGTTTTTTTTTTCACCTCAACGGATTTTTTAATTTGATGTGTACAAAACCGAAGGTTGGAAAAATGTTTTCAACTTTTGAATTTAAGAATATGAGATATTCAGAGAAAATGAGGGGACTTCTTAAAGACAAAATAAAAAATAAAGAAATCAGATACGACCAGGGTGTCAGTGATTTAAATCAATTGATTTTTTTAAAAAAATCATTGATTTAAATCATTTTTGATTTTAATCCTTAAAAAATTCTCTTGGACAATCCCAATTTCATTATTTTTACCATTTTCTTTTAGAGCTTTGATTTCCACATCTAATAAATGGAAAAGTAATCCTACTCATCCCCCCTCCACAGATGCTGGAAGGTTGCAGTCCAAATAATATGTATGCACAAATAGTGCTATTTCTTGTCTAATGTGTGAAATAAAGAAAATACATGCAGGTGCAAGGCAGGTGTTGCAAAGAGTGATAATTGAGGAGGGAGGGACATGATAGAATGTGTGTGATATACTTTCAGTGAAAAGAAAAAACAAAAACAACCAAACAGAAGATGAAATTTCTATGCCTTGCATTAGCAACTGGGGGGGGGGGGGGGCAGTCTTTATTAGTGGCTGAAACTGAACATATTCCAGCTTTACAAAACAAAAGCAAAATAAAGAGGGGGGGGGGGGCTGAATGAAGTGAGGATTGGGTTAAGCGTTGAACTTCCTGCCCCATATGATTTTTATTCTAGCTAGTAGACAGGATTATTTTCGGATTGGCTCCTAACACTTTTTTCTGGGTTTCTTACTGGTAAAGCTTTACTTCAAAGGTGTTTTTGTCTTTTTAAAAACTTAACGGTAAGTTGTTCATAAACAAAAATTAATTAATAACTAAAGTTTCTAATTTTTTTAAAAAAAATCAAAAAAATCTGATTTAAATAAAAAAAATCCGATTTTTTTGATTTTTTAAAAAAAATCATTGATTTTTTTACACCCTGGATACGACCCAAAGTAAAAGAAAAATTTATGATATTTTATATCTTGCAAGGGGATTCTAATTTTAAATGAGGTAACTATAATTCAAAATAACCTATTAACCTATTTATAGTTAATCAGCTTGTAATAACTCTTAATGCTTTTCGTACTTTTCCCCACATTTGTTGAATATTGCACCTTTTTATCCGTTTAATGCGCTTGAGAAAATCTGCATATATGCCCGATCTTCTTATGAGACACTAAAACATTTTTCTCTCCCGTAACACTTGTGCTGCTGATACTTTGGGTGTTAATTTTTGTGGTGATAAATGAAATTTCCAAAATTTATTATTGTTGACATTCTGTGGTTTTTTGTTTTTACTTAAACACAATTTTAAAAAATTAAACATTGAAATTGATTCTCAATATATTTTTGTTGTTCTTTCCTTGAATCACTAATTGTTAATGTTTATTTCATAGTTTTTGTCTCTGAGAAAAGCCAAAAAAATTAAGAGGCCATCACTTTTTATTTCTGGTCAAGCAGATCTTCTCATCCCTCCTAGTATGATGAAAGCACTTTGTCAGGTACATGTTTTTTTACATTTTTGTAAGGAAAATATATACATATGTAATGTATGTGGGTGCTAGTGTAAAAATAAAAAAAAAAGTTGGGTGCAATTCTCCTGCATCCACCCTTGATTACACCTCTGGTCTCAAGCACAATTTCTTTTTTGAATATCTTCAGAGCTAATTTTATAAAATTATTATTATATATTTTTTTGGTTTCATGAAAATTAAGCTTTGATTTTTTAAGATTTTGTTTTAATCATTATTTTAATTATATTCAATCACCTGCTTGACGTACCCAATAGCAGAAGATGTTTTCTCGCTTTAGGCAATATAGAGGGATGTCCTAAACATTATTTTGTAAAACAAGGTTTAGTTTTACGACAAAATAAATGTTTTTCCTGAAGTTGTAGAACTTTGATTGAATTTATTAACCATATAAATTTAAAACTGCCCATTATTGTATAATAGCAATTTAAAAACATTTGTTCATAGAAAATTTCTTTTAACGTTTTTAATAATTATGTTTTAAATTGAAATGTTTCATATAGAAAATTGTTATTTCTAGTTGTTATGAATACTAATTTAAGAAACTTTGAACACTTTTATTTTTCCCTCCTTGTTTATAGAACTTTTACCCGGAAAACCTTATACATTAAGGAAGTTCAAATAACATTACACAATTAAAAAAGAAGTGTTTGAATGTCTTTTCCAAACAGAAAATATTTACGAAAAGAAAAAAGAAAGATAAAGAAATTAATAATTTATGGAACATTAAAGTTGGGTCTTTTTTGCATCAACTTCACCTGGCGGTCCTTGCTCACCCTCTCTCACTGGCCCTGGGTATACTGCCAGATTTGGTTTTCTTAATGTGAGCTATTCGTATGAAAAATGTATAAACGTAGAAAGTATTTTATTTTCTAGACGAGTATGGGTGGTAATTTAAATATTGTTTAATGTCATCTGTAAAAATTGCATTAGAATATTAAAAGGGAAAAAAAAAGTCTTAATGCCCTTATATTTGAATTCATTTGAACTTGAACTTGTATAGTGATTTTTTTTTTTTCCTTTTTAGGCTTGTGGAAGTCCTATCAAAAGGTTTCATTCATATGAATTTGGCTCTCATAATGAAACTTGGCAATGTAAAGGTTATTACAGATCAATAAACATGTTTATAGATGATGTAAGTCTTGCACTATTCTAATGCATTTGAAATTCTGAAATGAGTTTTGAATGTCATGTATCCATATCATATACATTTGTATTTTGTTGAAAATTAATATAAAAGAAAGCAAAGCTTTGTGGCTCTACTGAACTGAAAGATTTTTTTTTTTTAAATTATATGTTTCCTACATTAATGTACTCTATGCATCAATGTGGCTTTTGTGCCATTTTTTTCATGTTGTTCAGATTTTCCATACATGCTAAATTTTTTTTGATTATATGTACACGCAGGTTCAAATTGGATCACTTGTATGCTATTTCAAAAGAAAAGAGTTTCAACCCAGGCATTTTTTGGATTTAAATAAAGGAAAAAAAATACTTAAAAGTTTTAAGTAAACAAAAATTAATTTTTTTTTAAGAATGAGTCTTCAATATTTATTCAAATTTGAAATTTTTTGCTTACTTTTGTAACTGTCCGTCCCCCTTTTCTTTTATGTGTAATTTTCTCTAACTAATTGCAATCTCACGATTAATAAATCTCAAAACATTGATGCATTCAAGAATTCAATATAATATTTAAGATGTATTGCATATTTAGTGCTACAAAAGGCTAAAGATTGCTGTATGCCTTGGACTATGGAAGGGACCCACACTGATTCCTCTCAGTTTTTATTATAATTCTTTCAGAATTTCTAATGACTGAAGTGTACAACAGTAATATTTTTACATGCCAACATGTGACAGTTATTTCTCTTTCAAAGAACAATAGCTGTCATTCCTTTGCTAGCTGTTAGCAGTTTTTAGGGATTGAAATTCTAGCTGTAATAAGAAGGTCAAAGTCAAACCAGACTGAATGGCATTTTGGCACCTTATTACAGTTAGAAGCTACAAAATGTTTTTCACTTTTTATTGTAAAGTATCTCAGGGTTTTAAAAAGAAATGAATGGCCAATATCAGCATAAACAATTAAATAGGCTCTGAAATGTGATCACATTGTGAGAAATCATTGAGCTACATTATGTTCTGTTAATTATTATTCCGATGATGGAACAACAACACTTAATGAAAAAAGTCACACAGGTTCTTTTCATTTTTCAAGTCTTAGGAATTGGATTCAGCCCAGCACATAAATTTTTAGTGTTTCAAAATACTTTCAATTTATTTTTTTTATGCAAGAAGTGTTGTACTTTTGTTGCTGTTAATATGTAAGGAAAGAAAAAAATTAAATTATTTCAAACATTTATAGCTATTATTCTTTTTACTTAATTTATTTCCTTCTCTCTTTTATAAAAACTTAGTATCCTAAGTAATTGACAATTTCATAAATTTTTACAAGTACTTAAAATTAGTGTCAAAATTTTGAATCAGGTCCTAAATAGATCATAACTGATTGACAATTTTAATTGGTTGCTTGTACTATTGCTAATTACTGTTACTGACTTTACCACGAATTTTTCTCTGAACTGTATGCAATCAATGTCTTCTTTTTTATTTCTTCGTATGTGCGTGATTAAAATACGTTACCTACCTATATCTATATTGATTGAAATAAAAGAAAGGGGGTTCAAACAAACTAAGCAGTGTGTGCATAGGTCTATTGTACTTGTTCTGTAATGATTAGTCGATTGTTTGCAATACTATTAAATTTTCACAAAGTTTATACATTTAACATTAGTTTTATTCAGGTAATCCTTCATTCAGTGTATCTCAATCTTTTTTTCTCATTGGCCATACACATAATACTATTTTTCCTCTGTTGGAACATAAGAATTATTGAAAGTTTACCTGTTGTACGAATAAATTTTGGAAAAAGTTTTCTTTGATAATATCGATAAATCCTATTACAAAGTCCTTTTCAGTCACAGACTCATATACCATTGGTTTTGAAAACAAACAAATGTTTTTCAGTAGGTTTTATGCAGGGGTTTCTTTGTATAAAAGCTCACAAGAGCTCTGTTCCCACACTTTTTTTCCCCAATTTTATGAGGATTTGCTAACTATTGGCAGAGTTCAGGCCATTTACATATTGAAATAACTTCTGAATACGGTAGGGCTACTAACTGAGCTATACTACAAAAAGGGGAGAGAACTTCTCAACCTTCAGCATTAAAGTTCACAGTCTGAATTTTGAGCGAGTATGCCAAAATGCTTTGCATAATAACACATTTTGTTTAACCTTTGTTTAACTGTCAAGTTATTTTGAACCATCTATTAAATTACTTTCCTCGATAGATTTATGTTTGACAGAGAGATGAAGTCAAAATAAACTTCTCTCAAAATATATTCGGGTTTAACTGCACAAATCACTCAAAAAAAAAAAAAAAAAAACAAGTAACACTCAAGCATAAAATTTTGGAACAACGATGCTGTGCCCGAGATAATCTCAGACATGGCACTTAAAAGGTTAATGGGAAAAATCACTTCCTTTGCCACCTTGAATTGATCAAATTAAGAAGTCGAAACATGCATGGCAAAGCGCTTTGCAGAATAAAACTTACGTTTAAATGGGAAAAGAGTGCTTGTTTTGCCATACTTACTTGGGTAAAAACGGACTGGCGAGTCAACTCTGTTTGTATTAGAGCTTATTGGGGCTATCACACTTTTTTCAAGAGAAATCAAGTTCTATGTTTATATCAAGGCTCATTAAATTCTTTGTTTTCATTACTGGGTTATACCGTAGCCACTCAAACTCAAGTACAGAATTTTGATTTTGTGTGCTCTATTCTATGTAAAACTTTATTAGCCAGTTGTTGATGATGTTTTTCATTTCTTAAAGGTTATGTTAGCTCAACAGGAGATGAATCTCTGGCCTTCAACAAGTTTTGAAGATGAAGGAGAAATTTATTAATGTAATCATATCAAAACAGGTAATATTTTCCTTCTTATTAAAATATAATTCATTAAAATTTTATATACTTGGAGAGTTCATGTTTAATTCAAATGCATCATGGGATCTTGTTAGAATCTGACTTTTAATTTTGTATTACTACTATTGTAAAGATACTGGATCATATGCATAAATAACATTTTTCATGTTACTTATTTTGAAATAATTAATACATAGTTTCAGATAGCGCTAAATTTTTTTTAGTTTTTGATAAAATGCTGTAAAATATTCAGTACCTGTTGGTGTTGGAATTTCTAGAAGTTGACTGGCCAATCCAAGGTACAGATGCCACAGTGGTATATCAATATATTAAAATTTTCACATGAGGATTTACTGAAAAAAAAAAAAAAATCCCTTAACTTTAAGCATATTCTAAGGCCGTGTGAGGCTTACCCAAATTCTTGCTTTTTAAGCTGATTAGCTGCCTCTCCTTCCCCAAACTGTTGAAAAAAAAAACGATAATTTCGTTTTTAATCTGTTGCCATTTTGCCTAACTGTTAAATAAAATTCTTGTTTATTGTTTTAAGTCCATAGTTCGGTAACAAAATATTTTCAGTTTTTAAACCTTTTGATTCTTTTTTTGCTACTAAGTCTTTACTTTCTGCAAAAGATGCAATTGGTAGAGGCACTATTTTAGTTTGAAATTTAAGGGAGACTTTTAATGTTATTCTTTTCCCAATTTGGGTTTAAAGGTTAATTACAAATCCCGTTTAGACAGTAAATCGCATTGTCCAGGTGGTATGTAGTGTCTGTACCTGCGTTATTGTTTCTCTTTTTCTCTCTCCAGTGGCAGATTTACTGGTTTGAGGCCTGATTCGATGTCTTTTGGAGGTCCCATTGTCTATCACAAATTAATGAAAAGCATTTACCATGTGAATTTTTATATCTCCGTCATGGCCACTATGTTTATGACAGGGACGTCATTTCAAGTTTTTCCAGGGAGGGGCAAAGGGTCAAAACACAATGCAATTTCACCAGAAAACATTAAAAACCACGCCCACTTATATGTAAATACATTGATTCCTCAAAACCAGGGGGGGGGGGTGCATTGACCCCCCCTGCCCCCCTAAATGACGGGCCTGGTTTATGACTTCAACTCGCAATTGTGACTATTGTAACATGGTAAATCTCCTATGCTCTCTCTATATATGTATACACCTCCTGAAGGGTTTTGGTGATGGTAAATTATTTAAATGATAGGCACAGAAGGGTCTCCCAGGGTGATGTCTATGTACACTAGGTGGCCAAAAGTATCCGGACACTTTCAAAAATTCACATTTTTACATATAGCTTGAGAAATAAGTGATCAATTGTTCTTTAACTTTAGTCATACAAAATATAGGCTTCATCGAACATTTCCAAGTTGAAATTAAATTACTTTTGCATTTGGGGGACGACAAGAAGGGGGGTTGAAAGAAAAACCGCTTTTTGACCATAACTCTTCGAAAATTGCTCAAAATAAGCTATAAATTTCAGTAATTAATTAGCATACTGTGTATAATTACTGTAAAAATTTTTATGAACGTACCACTTTTACTTCGGAAGATATGAAACATTTTTTAAAAAACGACAATTTTATTTGAAGGGTTTTTGCTCATAGCACGCAGAGTTTTTGATCAAACCTTATCAAAACTTCAGGAAAATTGACAAAATACAAGGGAAAGAACATACAAAAATGGTGAGGGTCTGTCCACAAAGAGCTATTTTTAAATTAAAGGTCGTTCAAAACCAACGTTTCAGGGGGCGTCCGGATACCTTTAGCCACCTACGTATAAGGTCTTTTTGGCCGAATAGGCGAAATGTGACTTCTATGCCGAATATAAATTTTCAAACTGTATACAATTGAACATTGAAGAAAATGCTCAATGGTCACCACACTATTTGTGTTAGCGGATCTTTCAAAATAATTTTAAGAAGGTAAAATCTTACCTGCATTCCGCTTCATATTGGGCGCTTGCAATCGTGTGGAGAGTATTCAAAAAAGAGAAATCATTTTACATCAAATATTATATTTAAAACAAAACTATTTACATACTAGCTATTTACATTCAAAACTGCAGCGAAAAACAGATCAGAACATTCCATCACAAATTAATCATGTCTAATTATTCCATCAATTTGTTATTATTTTTATCGCTTTCTTCATTTCAGTTCAGTTCACTTAATTTTATTCAAAGCAGGAAAAGTTAAAAATAACTTGCAGACGATCGGAATGTCAGTTGCAAGATCCTCCCACCTTGAGTTCTGCACCCATGAAGAACTCAATCTGTGGCGGAGCCAAGTCTATCGGGTGGTTTTACTGTTTGTCCACTTCGCGTTGCCACTGGTTCCTGGTTCTTTTGAGTGATGACTTTGTCTCTCAAGACCATGCTTTCAGCATCTTCTAGTATTTCTAAACTGTACACACGTTGTACAGGTCGCTTGAGGATTCCGGACTTTGTTTTTATTCTCACAACTCTGACAATTCCGTCTTTGCCTGGTAGGACTTCAACAATTCGCCCAATTGGCCACTGCAGCCGTTTTAGGTTGTCTGATCCTATCAGAATAGTTTCGCTAACAGAGAGAGGCTTTGCTTCTTTCGAACATTTTCTTGCATATTGTAGCTGTTCGAGGTATTCTTGCCGAAATCTCCTTCGTAGATCTTCCCGTACTAGTTCTACAATCTTCAATAAACTTTTTTCCGCATTTTTCATCTCCTGTACCGTTAATAGATTTCCTTCAGATTTGGAATCCTTTGACTTTGAATTCAAGTAGAATCTATACATCCATCCAATGACTCTAATTAGTTCATGATAGTTTGAGAATCTGCGAAACATTTCTTCGCTTTCAACATTGACTTGTGTGTTTATTCTAGCACTTTTGGGTTTTTCTTGAGAAATTTCTTCATGATTAAAAACTAAATCAAATCGTGGCCATTCGTCTTCATTCTTCTTCAACCAAGCCGGGCCCTCCCACCATCTCATTGCCAGCAACTGTTTAGCTGAGCAGCCCCTAGAAGGAAGGTCATTTATATTTAATTTTATTATATCCTTTTCTCTGTCCCAAATCAACCCTAAAAGATTTGTTTCGACTTCAGGATTTGCATGTTTCGAATATTGCCAGCAGCTTAGATTAAATTTTGCTAGTGCCATAATGTTACGAGAATCTTCAATGAAATTGTGAAGTTCAGTTTCACTTTCAAAGCTGGATAAAACATTGTCTACGTAAAAGCTGTGACGCAGTTTTTCTACAACTTTCTGATTATACTCTGCATTCCCTATGCAATTTTGAAGATGGTAGTCCAACACTGAACCTAAAAGAAATGAACTGCAGTTCACTCCGAACACAACTTTGGTATGTTGCAATATTTTCAGCTCTTTTGTTTCTTTGTTCTTATACTAGAAAAATTTCAAATACTCTCTGTCTGATAGTCTAACGCTAATCTGTAAGAAGGCTTTTTCTATATCTGCAATAGCACCGTATTTGTTTTCTCTGAATCTTAGCAAAAGTGATGGGATTAATTCAATTAAATTGGGTCCAGCTTCTAAACATTGATTGAGTGACGGTGAAAACTTAGCTCTTGTGGACGCATCAAACACAGGTCTTATTGGCGTAGAACTGTTTTCTTTAATCACCGGTCTGTGTGGCAAGTAGTGTCCGCTATCAATATTTTCTCCTTGTTTCACTTCTTCGACTATGCCTAGATCTTCCCAATTTTTAAAAACTTCATCATAGCGATTAATTAAATTTTGAGAAAGAAGTTTTCGTGTAGTCATTTCCAGGCGTTTAAGGGCTAATTCTTTATTTGTAGGTAATGGTAAACGATCTTCGGCCCAAGGTAAGGCCACTTCATATCGTCCTTCGTGATTTATAGAAACAGAATTCTGAAGTTCCATCTTCATTTGTAAATCCTTTTCATCTTTGTCTTTTTTAACGATCGGATCAGTGATGCCTAATATATCTAAATTCCACATTTCTGTGATGGTAAAATCTTTCATAAACAAATTTGTTACCACCATTGTAGAATTATCATCATGTTCATCAAATGGCATTTTTCCCATCAAGGTCCATCCCAAATGGGTTCTGACAGCTACGAGTCCACATGGCAGAGGTATGATGTTACCGTTGAGAAGTTTACCTGCTACATCAGCTCCAATTAACAAATCTACGTCTGAAGATTCTGCTTCCTTCGCAATCAATTGATCTGTCGTAATTATATTTCTTTCATTCAATTCTTGTATGCAAGGATCTAACTTTAAAGTCGGTATTTTAGAACATATTTTTTCTTGGTCAAGTACTTCAAAATTGCAGTGATATTCTTTGTTAATGCTGCTGACTAATATTCTGTATCGGGAATGTTTTTCTATGTGTTCCTTACCCCCAAACAAATTATGAATAATCTTTTCTTCTTTAATTCGATCATACTGCATTTCTTCAGCCACTCGTTTACTCAAATATGATCTTTGGGATCCAGAATCAATAAGACATTTCACGATTTTTCCTTCCTTTCTGCCTCACAATCTGACGTACAAAGTTTGTAAAAGAATGTCGGGACTACAAGTGTGATTACTTAGCACTGTGTCATTAATTACTGTTTGAGCGTCATTCTTGTTGGGTACCTGTGTTTTCAATCTGTCGTTTTCTTTCTGTTTGACTTCATTACACATCATAGTAGCATGTTTTCCCTTACATCGTTCACAATTAATCTTTAATTTACACATGCGAGCCCTGTGACCTACTTTAATTTTCTTGGTTAAGTACTTCAAAATTGCAGTGATATTCTTTGTTAATGCTGCTGACTAATATTCTGTATCGGGAATGTTTTTCTATGTGTTCCTTACCTCAAAACAAATTATGAATAATCTTTTCTTCTTTAATTCGATCATACTGCATTTCTTCAGCCACTCGTTTACTCAAATATGATCTTTGGGATCCAGAATCAATAAGACATTTCACGATTTTTCCTTCCTTTCTGCCTCACAATCTGACGTACAAAGTTTGCAAAAGAATGTCGGAACTACAAGTGCGATTACTTAGCACTGTGTCATTAATTACAGTTTGAGCGTCATTCTTGTTGGGTACCTGTGTTTTCAATCTGTCGTTTTCTTTCTGTTTGACTTTATTACACATCATAGTAGCATGTTTTCCCTTACATTGTTCACAATTAATCTTTAATTTACACATGCGAGCCCTGTGACCTACTTTAAGACAGCAAAAACAACAGCCCTTTTTCATTAGTATTTTCTTTTTATCATCTAAACTCATTTTCAGCACATATCGACAAGCTGACGATTCATGATTTTTCTTCTCACAAAAAACGAACGCGTTCGAATCTGTGGAAACAAAAAGTCCGACTGCAGTTGGAACTTTTTCTTCTTCCCCTCTACTTGTATAAGGTGGTACAGAATGTTTTGCTATTCGCTTCGAATCGAAGTTGAAACTTTCTTTCGCTAAAGAAATCCTTTCCTCGCCTTCAACTTCCGTTTTCAAAAAATTCATTAGAGAGGTCAGTTTATTAAATTCTTTCGCATTTTCATTATTTAGCGACATGCTTCTTTCCCATACTCTAATAATTTCTTCTTTTAAACAACTCTCAACTAACTCTCACGACTAATGGATATAAAATCGAAGCGTATTTATCGGAAGTAACACCGAGAGACTTTAATGCCCGAATATGCAATTCCACTTTATCATATAAATTAGCCAGGCGCATCTTCTTCTGACCCATAGAATTAGTCAAAACTAAACTCAGTAGCTCTCTCACATATACTTCAATAAGCAAGTCTTCCCTGCCAAATCTAGCTGTCAAGCATTCAATCGCTTGCTGGTAATTTTCCGCAGATAGGGGAAACGAATCAATGAGTTCTCGAGCGCGGGAACCTTCTACGGTAGCTTACGATAAGTAAATAAATTTATCTTCTGGTGCTATATTTATATCTTCGTGTATTTTTCTAAATTGCCCCCAAAAGCCTAGCCAATCTTTAATATCCCCATTAAATCTTTTTAATTCTATTCGCAGTAATTTGAATCGCCTTTTATTTGGTGTCGTTTTACTCAGAACAGTTGAGTTGTCATTATTAATCATGCGTAAAATTTTGTCAATTTTCGTTCTTAGCTGTATGAATCGTTCTTCATATGATTCATAAGAATTGTACTCAATGTTAAATTCTTCTTGAGAACATTTCGAATCATTCGCTAATATTTCTTGTATCTCTTTCTCTTTTAGATCAAGTGCGCACCATTTTTCATTCAACTGATTTATTAGAACTTCTATTTCTTCGGACCTACAATCCGTAGTTTTTAAGTATTCTTCTAGTTAATTCGCGATTCTCAAAAAACCGCTTCGCAATGGTGTGCGCAATTTCTTTAAACTCTCCATTATTTATTCAATATTAAGTAAAACTATCGTAATCTATTATTAGCTTTAACTTAATTCTAAATACTTGCAAACGCCCACCCGGGGGCGCCAGAAAAATGTGTTAGCGGATCTTTCAAAATAATTTTAAGAAGGTGAAATCTTACCTGCATTCCGCTTCATATTGGGCGCTTACAATCGTGTGGAGAGTATTCAAAAAAGAGAAATCATTTTACATCAAATATTGTATTTAAAACAAAACTATTTACATATTAGCTATTTACATTCAAAACTGCAGCGAAAAACAGATCAGAACATTCCATCACAAATTAATCATGTCTAATCGTTTCATCAATTTGTTATTATTTTTATCGCGTTCTTCATTTCAGTTCAGTTCGCTTAATTTTATTCAAAGCAGGAAAAGTTAAAAATAACTTGTAGACGATCGGAATGTCAGTTGCAAGAGTGGAGAACCCCTTGCCATTTATGTATTGTCTGCGAATGAATGAATTACAGCTCACTAGATCGCTGATATCTTTTTCAATTTTCATGATATTCAACTGGAACTTTTTTAAAAAGATGAAGTATAAATCAGGGTACAATATTTTTGTAGTTATAAATTTCTGTTGTTCGCACATGCGCCGTGAAAAAATCTTTCCTTTTAACGTTCATATCTCATCGGATTTTTAATATTTTTATTTACCGTTTTGGTATGTCCTTTCTCTTGTATTTTGTCATTTTTCCTGAAGTTTTGATAAGGTTTGATCAAAAACTCTGCGTGTTATGAGCAAAAACCCTTCAAATAAAATTGCCGGTTTTTAAAAAATGTTTCATATCTTCTGAAGTAAAAGTGGTACATTCATAAAAATTTGTAGAGTAGTTATACATAGTATGCTAATTAATTACTGAAATTTATAGCTCATTTTGATCTATTTTCGAAGAGTTATGGTCAAAAAGCGGTTTTTCTTTCAACCCCCCTTCTTGTCGTTCCCCAAATGCAAGAGTAATATAATTTCAACTTGGAAATGTTCAGTGAAGTCTACATTTTGTATGACTAAAGTTAAAGAACAATTGACCACTTATTTCTCGAGCTATGTGTGAAAATGTGAGTTTTTGAAAGTGTCCGGATACTTTTGGCCACCTAGTGTATATGTACTGGGTATTCCAGTTTAACTTGCATCACCTCTGTTTTTGAAACCGTTCGTTCCAGATGCATACTTACAACCAATAGTAAAAATTGTCAAAATGAGGTGCAGAGTTAAGGTATTAAAAGTTTGCAGCAAAAAAGAAATTTTGCAAAACAATTCAAAATATAGCTTTTCATATGAGCTCCAGGTCCCGTAACTAACATTTAGGAAAGAAATATTTGTTAAAAAATAATTTCAAAAAAAAAAAAAAAAAGACATATTTGCAATTAAAACTCAAAGAGATAGTTGAGTTCAAAGTTTTTAGGGCCCATGCAAAAAAATGAGAGTGGAACCTTTTCAGCCCTTTCAGTTGGAATGACCGGTATTAAAACTACTGAAACTGCTATGCTACCGGTAGCGACTTTATACTCTCATATAAACTGTTATTAACAGTGAGTGTAAAGTGGTGTGAGTTACAAAACGCTTCGTTTCACATCGTTTCATATCTCGGTGAATATTGATCGTACTAATGACAACTTTTTGTGTTTGAATTGCTTTTTTATCTTCAAACTTTTATTATTTTAACTTCTGCACTTCAGTTTGATAATTTTTGCAATTGGAAGTATGCTTCTAGGATGAACGGTTTTGAAAATAAAGGTTTTGCAAGTTTAACTGGAACTGCATATTTACAATACTTACTTATTTTTTTTCCTTTTCAGGATATTTTCTGCAATAAAAGACTATCCTTTCATATCTGCACAAAAAACTTGCTTTCCTACACTTTATTCTCAACAAGGATTTTTTTTCTTTCTTTTTTTTATTTGATGTTTTACCATATTTCAAGACAACATTTCAAGACATGAAAAACTTAATTTATTTTTTCTAATATTGTATCTGTATGCATTTATTGTTTAGTTGGTTTTTGTGGTCATTTTTACGTTTATCTGTAGTCCACTATGTTTCATACCTCCTCCCCTTTTGATGAATTATTGCAATATCAAAATGATCATTTAAGCACCTGTAATGGCTTTAAATATAAATTGTATAATTAAGAGAATGAAAGTAGAAAGCAGTATCATGGCTTCCTTAATACTAAGAAATTAATTAATGAATTACTTTGTTTTTGAATAAGATTTTATGATTTTTCAATTTAGGTAAATCCTTATTCTAAAAGTTAAAGTGTTATTTAGTGTAAGTAATTACTTAAGAAGTTTAAATAAACATGTTAAATTTTTATGAGATACTGTTGAGTACTTATTTTTTTAGAACCTTCTAACAGGTGCCAATATTAAAGGCTGTGTTTATTTTCCAACTTCAGGTAATATGCACGAGTAGCTGTTGTGATATGTGAATATTAATATTACAGTTATTTTTAATGCTTTTACTGTCATTGAAAATTAGCAATTCTCCTCAGAATTTGAGAAAAGTTTTTTTTTCACACTTAGTGTTTTAGTGTTGTAGAAAATGATTGAAAAGCGATTTTAATTTAAAAGATGATATTACATTTAAGTATTTTTATGTTTTGAAATACGAAAAGACAAGTATATAAATTAGAACTAAAAATAGTATCCTTCTCCTCTTTTCTTGCCATTGTCCTCTTTATCTTTAGGAAGTTCATTTTTTAACAGAATCGATCATTATTGTGATTGTTACTGCTTTCATCTATTTCACTCCTACAAAATGATTTCAATTCCTCTAGGAAATATTCGTACATTTTTGCGAAAAAAAGCTTGCTCTATATTTGATTAATGTGTATATAGTTAGGGAAATTTACTCCTCAATTTCTTGAAATAATAGAAGCACTTGATTCAAAGCATTTTAGTTTAAAGATATCGACCTTTTAACTGTCAAGTTATTTCGAAGGTTTGGTTACATAAATTGAGAGGAAATTAACTTTTCACGAGATAGATTCGGGTTTTACAAAGGTATGAAACTATAATAAACTTCTTCCAAGATATATTTGGATTTCACAGTGAGATGCTACTCACTCAGCAAAAATACTACCCCGATTAATACTTGGGCGTAACAGTGCTGTGCTTGATATAATCTCAGGCATGACAGTTGAAAGGTTAAGTAAATAAGTGCAGTGACTTAGTGGCAGCACTTCGTGCTTCCACACCGCAAATCCAGGTTCGATTCCCGAATTGACACGGTCAATTCAGCTTTTCATCCTTTCAGTGGATTGATAAACAAGGTACCAAATGTGCTTGGGGTCTAAACACTGGGTTTCACCGGATCATCTGCCTTGGTACCCCAGAGCCCCCGATCACAAAAACTGAGATGGGCAGAGTAGACCTTGGTCCCATACTTAGCTTAGTTAGATATTAAACAAAATGTCATTTCAGAGTATCAGGCAGATATGTGCACCTGCTAGAAGGTTAATATCATTCATTTTAATTCTCATGCATTTCCTTATTTATAAACCATAGTTTTGTATATTTTAAATAAAATGTATTTGTTATAAATTTTGCTTAGGTGTTTTCATATTGTATTGTTGATTACTTTTTTGAGTAAATAAATGTTTCTTTTTTAAATGGTGATTCAAAAGTCATTTAAAGAATCAAACCAGGGAAAATGCTTCTAACCATTGTGAAAAATTATGGTAAAACCATTTCTTCTGATCATATTTCGTTTATCATTTTGCATTTTAAATTTCAATTTTAATTAATTGGTCCATTTTTGAGATTGTAGAGATTTCTATTGTCAACATCTGTAAAACTCTTTCCTGCATAGTCTTACACCAAGGAATCAGGGTGTCTGTCTACCTGGATAACCTGGAAATGTCAGAGAAATTTTGATTGCTGAAGAAATGACTTTTTTACTGGTTCTTTCTTTTTTTTTAACTTTCCTACCCTGTTGGAAAATTTTTACGTTTTACCTGTATGGGTCGAATCGACCCACTATGCATAAGTTGTATTTATGTCTTAAGAAGTCTACGGAATTTTTGTTTCTATGAAGCTCATTTCACACAAGATAAGTAATTACCATTGTAGCATGCATATTTTAGTGACTTTAAATTATTTCAGACTACTGTATTTATCTCTCCCCAATTCCGCAGTTAACAAATCATTTGATTTCTTGTAAATTTTGAATATGTTACAACATGAATTTATTCCAACACTTTATTTATAATTTTCACTTATACTGTAACTACATTATTATTGAGAATATTTTTTATGACAAACAAGACTTACAATAAATATTAACATGCTCTTGACAGAGAAATGACTGAGCCTGGGACGATTCGACCCAGACAGGCAATGTGTCACTTTTTTTTTTTTTGGTGATTTAAAAAAAGGCAATGACTCTGAAAACGTCCTATATTAAAGAAATGTATATTTTTGAGGCATACATAATGTTAGAACGATCAAAATAAAAATCTGCAGAAGATATCGTAGGATGAATTTTAAAAATGGGTCGAATCGACCCATACAGGGTAGAAAGGTTAAACTAGAGTATTTTTGTAATACTTCTGTCTCAACTAAAAAACATCAAATGTTACTTTTTCATTGCTAATTTTTTTTTGTATCTCAGAGAAAGTGCAGAAATTAATATTGAATCTATTTTTTTTTTTTGGCCTGTTTCCTCTTTTTATTTTTGTTCTCAAAAAGTATAGGTATGCGTTCAAATAAACATTTTTGATTGTGTGCAATATCTATATATGGGTTTGCATTTATATTCAATTAAAAAAAATGTTTTCTTATCTTTCAATGTATTAAGTTATGATCTCTCTTCATGGGTTGTATTTTTAAAATCCTTTGCTCATATACTGACATTCTGAATTTTTTATGCTTTCTCAGTAATCTTGTTTTTTTGCTGACTTTTATTTAAACACTATTAATATGAAAATAAAAGTTAAGAAGTGAAATAGTATATTGTTAAGATATAAAAAAAAAATAAATTCATTAAAAAAAAATTAAAATGATTTGCATATATTAATGATAATGTAAAGTATTTTCGATATTTTTTAATGGTATTTTTTAAAAACACATTAATTTCTTTAAAACCTAGTTTGTTTCAAAATGATGCAGGAAAGAGTTTTTCAGTGATTGGGGATAAAAACCTGGAACGGTTTAAGGTGAGGTTGTATAGAAATCTTGCAGATATCATCAAGCTGACACTAGAAATTGCTTTTTTTTCTTTGCTTTTTGTAAACATTAAAATAATACTCAATTTCAAAAATAGTAACTTCGGTATTGGATGTGATTTCAAGTGTCACCAAAATTGCTGTCTAAGTTTTGACTAACTTTTCAACAAAAGTTAATTTTTAGGGACAGTTTTAAAAGTTGCTATACTTGTTTTAGTCATATTGTACTACTGTTTTTGATTCAACAGCAAGGATCGCTCAGCTAATCTGTTATAACAGAAAAATTACTTTCTTGAACAGTTCACGAACTGTAAATTGAAGTATGTCACACTTCTTATTCAGTATAATTTTCGGAATAAATAACCAATTTTGTTGGAGCAGTCACTAAAAAGTATGGTAAACACGTAAAGTATTGTAAAAGTGAGCATTTTCATACTTTGTTTTTGTTGGCATTTGAAGTCTGAAATTTCAGAAATAATAAATTAGTTGACACTGGTAAAAAGGAAAAAAAGCATGATACAAAAGTGTCTTAGAGTGACCAACCCACGGCATGCGTGCCACAATGTGGCAAGACTGAGCAGTAACAGTGGCATGCGAAGACTTTTTGAAAAAATTCCAAAATTGAGGAAAAAATATTGATAAGAGCTAAAACCCTTAAACTGATAAATATAATGGTATTATGACGATTAAGTGTCAGGAGGCTGGCAAACAAATCGTCTGAACTACAATATTGAAAAGTACTTAACATTAGCTTCGGACATCTAACAAAAGCTGAGATGCTACAGACAATGCTTTGTAAAGCATATTTGCACTTGACATGAATGAAACTTGTGCTGCAGAATGGATACTTGATTTGCAATAGCTCCAGCTTCGGGTGATGAAATTTTATAAAAAAGTTAATTGCAACCAAAATTAAGAAACCAGAACAAAACTCAGTATGGTTGCACAAATGAAGACCCTTAAATTGTTTTTGTTACATTACTTGAAAATAATTTGGGGAAAAAAACTTCAAAAGTATCATCGAATTATTTATCACAAACTTTCACTGTTTGTATTCCTTTAGAGTTCACTGTATTAACAAACTATGAATTAGAGCTCTGAAAATTTTGTGAACTTTTCCCAGGAGAAAGAGTAGAGCATGGCAAATTACTCCTTCATTGAAGTGTGCAATAGCTGTCCAAAGAAAAAATAGTCATAAGATTTTAGAATTTTAGGGAGTGTGTTTAAAATGTCTGGAAGGGAAGCAATGAGGACTTACTACTTAGGAATGAAGAATAGCAAATAAATTTAGCTATGTCATTTCTTATTATCTGGCGTTTAAGTAATTTAAATTTAATATTATACAAAAAAAAAAAAAAAAGTTTCCCTAACCAGTATAGACCACCTACATTCTTTTATGGTGAAACTTCAGTTTTTTTCTCTCTACTTTGGAGAAAAACGAATAAAACATTAAATTTAATACCAAAAGTATCAACCCAAATTTAATAATTTTCCAATGATATATGGAGAAAATTTTCCACCTATTTTTAGAAAACATTCAGTGTTTGGTTTGATAATTTTCAGGATCATAAAAAAAATGTTGATATTTTCAAATACTTTGTCTATTTCTCTGCAAGACACTATTTTTTACCCTTCTGAAATACAAATAAGAATTACTGACCTTTTGCATTGGTAATCAAATATAAGAGCTTTACTTCAACAGAAAGTCATCCATGTTACATAGAAATTTGGAAATTTGTACCAGCAAAATTTTTTTCACATTGATATACTTTAGCTGTCTGATGCTGTTGTAGATTTGGTTCGAAATATTCTTCTAAACAAATTTTTTTTGTTATGAATTCAGGAAAATCTAAATACTGTTGAGTGTTAATTGATAGTACTTAAAACACTTAAACTTCTTAGAATTCTCAAGAACTAATCCTAAAATTAAAGACTTGGTAAAAAAGATACAGACTCATAAGCCACATTAAGTACAGGCTGTTTAATTTTTAGAATAGACTGATGTTATTTGTTTCTTTTTTAAAGCATAAGCCAACTGACAGAACTTATAAAGAACAGTGTTTATTAACGATAACTCTTTAGTCCGGACTTGTTTTATCTTTATTATCATTTAGATAAATTTCAGTTACTCAAATTTACAAGAAAAATGTTTCATTTGAGTAAGAATTACATAGTCAACCAATCTAAAATCTATTTTTAACTTTTTAAAAATTTTCAGTTTGTTGGAAAAATACCATGTGGCACGCTGAGCTTTTTTCTCCAGATAGTGGCACTCTCCCTAAAATGATTGGCCACTCCTGTGTTAGACACATTTTAAGTGGCTAAAAAACCGAATTTGCTGCAAAGCGATGCAGAAAATGTTTACAGTGAGACTATAGAAACCTGGATAATGATTTAGCATGAGGCTGTATCGAAATCTTGCAGATTTTGCCAAGCTGACACCAAAATAGATACTCAATTTTTGAAAGTTAATTTGGTGATGTATCACTAAGTTGTTGCTAATCTATGATATCATTTACATTATACAATTTCTATAAATGTTGCAGTTTTACCTCATCGCACCAAAAGAAAAAATCTAAAATTTTTTTTTGAGTTATATTTTCAAACGTAACATTTTTAAAACTGCGCCAACAGTCTCTAAATATTCTCACCAGAATAAAGATAAGTCCCTAAAAGTCTATGTAGAAACCACGTTTCAATTTTGCACTTCATTTTTATTTTTTATGAGGAAAAAGAAACGTCTCCTAATATTTTATGTTTCTTCTCCTTCTTCATTTTTTACATACTTCAGTAATTAAAAAGGATAATTTTTATGAAATCCGGTGATGTAGATAGGTTAGAGAAGTGACGTTTACCCGAGGCAACACTTTAACGTTTGATTGCATATTTTTGGCATGAAAAGTATTTTAAAATGTATTTTCCAATACGAAACGCTGTAATTGAATCATTTATTTCAGAAACCATTCAAATGCTAACATTTCTAATTTTATAAAAATATTACAACGCTTTAAAGAAATTTACCAAAATATCAGCGCCGCAGCGTATTTTTCTGCCGCCCGGGGCAAAGGCTAAATTTGCCGCCCCCAATAAAGTATATTTTTGAACAGAGAGCAAATTTTAAAGTTAGTAAAATATTTAGCTGTGCAAAACAACACCCCTCCATAAAAAAAAAAAAAAAAAAAAAAAAAAAACCCTAAATAAATAATAAAAAAAAAATATGTAATAAAAAAATATAAAATCCTACAAACTACTATAATTTAAAAAAAACTAGTTTTTTTTTTAAAGCAGTAATTGCACATTGCTCTGAAATTTAGTGTAAATATTAAATGTAGAAAAAAAATTTCTTCTGAAATTTGTAATCTCTTTTGCATATTCAAAATTCCGGCCTGCCATATATTTTCATTACTGCTGTTACATTTTAATGTTTTCTTTTGGCATTTATGTCTTATTACTTATCACATACATCACTGCTTTGCTAAAAAATGTATTATGCACAATAAAATACATTTGTATAGTTAGAAAAAAAAAAAAAAATCAAAATTTTATTCCCTCTCCAGACTTGAAACGAAACTAGTATATTTATTAGAATGGAATAAAAAAATGCTTGTCTTTTTTCCTTTACTACCTGAAAGGTTTTAGAAAATAACGAGCAAGGTAATGTTTTTGATGTTCATGCAAAGATTGCACGCTATAAATGTGAAAACCACGCATTGAGTTTCTAAACTGCCGTGCTAAGCGCATAAGTCGTATACAGGGTGTTCCAAATTAACCTTCATGACCTCTATTTCCTAAACCGTTCGCCCTAGATGCATACTTCCATTTGCAAAATTGCTCGAAATAAGAAGGAGAGTTAAGATATGGAAAATTTGAAGCGAAAAAAATAATTGGTTAAGAAATAAGAAAATTAACTTTTTATAGGGGCTCCGGGCCTCCAAACTTACATTTAGGGAAAGATTCCCCATTGAAAAATAATACTAACATTAAAAAAATGACATTTGTGCGATCAAAATTCATGGAGGAATAAAACATGAAACTTTATGACTTATACCACTTTACACTAGCGTTATTTTAAGTGATTTTGGGGGCCATATACACGCAAAATTCGCACCATTCAATATATATTTTTTTAAAACAAAATATTCTTTATTTTTTTAAAATATATTCAACTGGAAAAGTTGTTTTCCATGGAAATTAAAGTACGAAAAAAATTGAATAAGAAAGAATGAAAATGTCTTGCTGAATTCGCGAATAATGTAAATTTACCGACTGTATAGTGATTGCTTGAAATAACGTAGGCCCTTCACTGCAGAATAAAATTGGCTTGACTAGATGCATTTCGTTAAGGCTTGAAGTTACAATGTACACTACGGAACAGTATGTAGAAATGGCGTTGCTTTACGAACAATGTAATCGCAATTCGCAATGTATATTATTTCTTAGATTCTACATGTTTCGTGTGTTTAATATCTTTGTATAAAATTGTATAATAATTTACCTTGTCTTGTTATGCTTTGTATTCTTGTAGCATCTGTATTTATTTTTGAATACAATGAGAAGCGAATGTTTTCTGACATGAACGAAACAAATTTCATTATCGTACCTAATCTAAAAGCTCGTTATTTTTCTGGCAGGGCGAAAATTTTCTTTAGTCAATTTGTTTACGGGCCCTGCGCATTTAAAACTCGAATATCTCTGCGAATTTTGATCGCACAAATGTCATTTTTTTTGTGTTAGTATTATTTTTCAATGAAGATTCTTTCCCTAAACATAAGTTTGGGGACTAGGAGTCCCTATAAAAAGTTAGATTTCGTATTTTTTGACTGAATTATTTTTTCGCTTCAAACTTTCAATATTTTAACTCTCTACCTCATTTCGAGCAAATTTGCAATTGTAAGTATGCATCTAATACGAACGGTTGAGGAATTAGAGGTCATGAAGGTTGACTTGGAACACCCTGTATGCAGACCATTGAGAAGGAATAAAGCGGAGGGGAGTGTAGTCTTCAATTCTTGAAACTCAGATCTCAAGTCATGTGACATATTTTCATGTTAAGTATTGGAAGAAATCAGGCTTTATTCACTTGTTTTACGCAAAAATGTGTCTCTCATTCGCCGATGCTGAATCATGTGACTTAGGATCATCGTTTCAGCTTTTTCTAAACTAATGATTGGACTTGCTCCCTCCATTTACTAATGTAGCACACTTCGTTTTTTAAAGGTTGTAAAATGGTTATTAACGTTGTAACAACCGCTTAAAAACGTTTATAAAACCTTCAAAGGTTATTTGTGCTACCTTGATCTGCATTAAGATGCAGACGACGTAAAAATGAGGAGTCGTCGTTTGAAGTTTTGCAATGAATTTGATTCAGACGAAACTTTTTCAAATAGTTTTAAAAATATTTTCCATGGACAAATGACCATAAAGCATTGTATTTGGGTGAAATATGTGACTGGGAATAACCTGGTGACTGTAACTTCAGTTGGTGTATGTAATTATTATTATTTTTAACAGACTGAGATTATTTTATAGGGCTCTTCGTCGGGTTTTTTGAAGGTTGAAGGGCAAAACAGTACACCAACCCAGTGTATCAATAGCCTCTACCAGTGGACAAACACATTATTTCATAATCATTTTCGCTTTGGAAATATACTGAAGGAATTTATTCGATGTCTCAATTCATTAAAAAAAAAAGATTTCAAACTGATGTGTTAAAAATAAATAAATAAATTACTAATTAAAAAAAATAAAAGTAAAATGAATGAATAAAACCAAGTACAAGCTATTAATTTGTTCGTTGATTTACCCCACTTGACTTGTTCTCTATGAAGTCCAACAAACAAATATCCCTTAACTATTTTTCGTAATTTCAATAAAAAAAGGGGGGGGGGGGAGAAGAAAGTAGCTAGAAAAATGAATCGTAAATTTTAGTTTAAAACCAATCAATTGCTGCAAAACTATTTCAAAATTAATCTTTGAGCCAATAAGAGACACCTAAGTAAAATTACCTTACGCCGAATTTTTTGTTTCTTTAGTGTCAATACCTAAACTTTTGACACCAATAATATCGTCGACTTTGATTTATGAGGGGAGAAAATAAATAAACTTTTTTCTTCTTAAAAGCATGATTTCCATCTAAAAAGTGAAATTGCCAAGAGATTTCGAAAAAGACGATTTTCTCCATTTCTGAGATAGGTTTTTCTGTAGAAAAGAAATCAAAGGTGAAGCCTTATTTTATCGATTTCAGTTACTTGTAATATCTTTTTGGACTATCACCATCTCTACTTCTCGAATCTATCTTGATTTCTGATTTTTCCCTCTATAATGAAATGAAATGAAATGAAATGAGATGTTTCCCTCTTCAGTTATAATTTTGCTCTCGTTAGAAAATTGACCTGATATCTGTAAGTGTTCTGTTTTCAAACACTTCGCTAGTAGCAGAATCAAAATTGAAAGTATTGTTTATTAATTTTCATGAGTTTGAAAGTAGGAAAAAAAAATTCTGAAAAAGAAGAGAAAACCCCCACTTTAATTTAATAATTGGTTCATTTCAAGCTTACTTGCAAATTTCCACATTTTCTTTTGTCAAAATTTTTTTTTCGTTTTTTTGTCAGAATTATTGCTTGATATTTATTTCTTCAAAGCTGACAACCGTGGCTTAATACACTGCAAAAAATAAATGTTTTTACAGTATAATACAGCTAATTTTACAGCAATTTTACAGTAGTAAACGCCAAAATTGCTAATTTTAACGTAATAAACTATAAAATGCTAGTTTTACAGTTTATTTAAACTAGGTTTTTTACAGTTTTAAACTGGAACCTCTTTGCTGGCAGTATTGTACTGTTGTTTTTACAGTAAAATACAACAAATTTTATGATAATAAGGTAACTTTACAGTAATAAACTATAAAATTGCTAGTTTTACAGTTTCAACTGTGAAATTGCTACTTTTACAGTTTATTACTGTACAGTTTAGTGTTTTATACTGAAACCTCTGCTTTCAGTGTTATACTGTAAAAACAACAGTTCATTTTTTGCAGTGTAGTTGTTATTAACCTTTAAGCGGTTTGCCCTTAGGGCGTACGGGCATCGATATTTTCAGATTTCCTTTTCTGGTTTTCCCGAACTGTTCGGAAAATTGTAAACCTCAAAATTCACAGTAAGTGTGAGAGAAATTTTTGTATAATTTGTACACCATTCATTGCTGCATGCAGAATGTACTTGAAAAAAGCAAATATTTCGGGACTTTGTGACCAAAATTGTAAAATAAAAAATATTGTAAAAGCATTGAAAACGAAAAAAAAAAAAAAATTAAAAATTCTTTATATTCTTATTCTGTTAAGTATGGTACTTAACTATATGCAATAAAAAAATATGCCTTTTTTGGAAGCATTTCTGGTAAAACAATTGACCGCTTAAAGGGTTACAAATCGTATGTCATGAATCAACTCATTTTATTTCCAATGGTTTATGCTCATTATCAGGATTTAATAAACATTTCAGACGTAAGGAATTAAGAAGTACTACTTTTACATTTACGATAGCTCAAATTGGAAGGTAAGACGACGATTTTAGCATTTCATTTACTCATTCATTGATGTCAATATCTGTGTAAGTACTTTTTAAGAGTAGGTGATGTGTAACTAAGTTTATCGTAAGTGATGTTGGAATGGTTTGTTTTCCTAGCAGTCATTACCTGCATAGATTTTTCTTGCTTGTGTTTGTAACGCCTTTAAAAGGTAGAAAATTACTCGAATACAGTAAGTTATATTTTCTTCTATTCATTGTATGAAAAATATAATTTGTAATGTAAAGAATCCGGTGTGGTGTAGGACTTCGACAACAAGCTACGACACTGATGAACGAACTCAAAACGAAAATGGCAGATTGGGGTACGATGATGAATGGTTAAGTGGGTAAGATGACGAGAGGATTGCTCGTTCATCTTCTTATTTGATACGTTTTTCAGTAACTATTCTGTTTGAGTAAAACTCTAGATACCAAAATTTTTTCACAGAAATATTTTTAAGCTAACTAATAAGCTAATTTTTGAGCTAACTTTAAGCTAATACAAACTAATTTTAAAATTAGGAGAAGAAATAAAGAAAGATAAAAAGAAAGAAAAAAAAAAAACTCATGGTATTGGCTCTCCCATTTCCCCAGAGCTTCCTCCAGACCCAGCCAATAGCTCATCAATTCTACACATGTTCGCTCACAGCTAGCAACTTCTTTTACACTTCCACCGCAGCTCCTCACTTGCTGATCTCTTTGTCGATTTCAGATAGTCTGCAAGGAAATAAAGGAGACCCAAATGTGACAGAAACCCTACCTCAAAAGCCTGCTAACTTCTCAACTGATCTTCCACATCCAACAACTCCTTGACACTTTCTACGCATTTGCTCAGCGTTTTCTAAACTTCAGATGATGGCCATCTTATGTCATTTCAAGATCTTGATTCATTATGAGGCTTTTTATTTTATTTTTTTATTCTTGACTTTTTTATTTCTTTCCAATGGGTTAACAACTGAAGTCACAAAAATGTTTTCAAACAGTTATGTACCTCAGAATTAGAACGACGTAAGTCCAAAAATGGCGATTTTCACTTTTTTGCCGCATTATATGTAGAATCTTATTCCGCATGGACCCATGAGAACGTTATTCTAAAAAAGAAATTCCTTCACAATTATTTAGCAGTGCTAAAAGTGCGTGAGTCCCATCCTTTGCATGTATCCGACAATCGTTTTCGCCCTCTACTGAAAAGTGAAGAAAATGGACTTGCGTTCTGGTTCTGAGGTACAGAGTTTAGGATTCTGTTAAAAACATTTTTAAATGAAATTCAGAAAAAGTCTTTTAATTGAAGATATGATTTTCTTCGACTTCTTCAATTTCAGCAACATTATATATTATTTAAGCAGTCTTTCAGACACATGCAGTCCATCATTGGAAAATAATCATTAAGAATCATTCCAACGGAACCATCTAGTGGAACTTTTTTCATTTGGGGAACTGTTCTGCAGGCATATAAATGGACAACATGCTCCAAATATGTTGCTTAGGGTTTGGGACGTGAAAACATTCTGGTCCTACTATTTTAATTTGTTTGCCCGTTTTTTTAATGCAAATTTTGTTTCTCTTAATGCTTACTTTTAACTGTTCGTCAACTTACCCATCTGAATTTGTTTTCCTACCAGATAGGTGGAGTAAAAGGCCGAAAAGCTACTTTTGTTTTCGATGGCATATTCTCCATCTTTCAAACTAAGATAACCAGTAAGCAGTGTTTTTACTTTACTCAACAGTTCACAGATCTCGTTGGCTAAAATTTTAAAAAAATCTTTAAATTTCTAAAGTGAGATTTTTTTTCCGGAGCTTAAGATCGTCATCTTTCCCCACCTTTTCCTCCCAAACCTGTGATTATTCTTTCAATAACCATATGCTAAATTTATACTTAAATCCGTTGTTTTCTTTTGATAGTCTGACTTAATAACTTTTCCCTTATGTTAAAAATGTATTCATTCTCTGATTACTTTGCCAAGTTATGTCATAATTTATAGAAATTTTGTGCGTTTTTTAACAACGTGTTTGATATCCTCTTTCTTTTCAAATGCACTGTTTCAGTCACCAAACAAAATGCTTTTCTGAGATCAAAAAGATTGGCCAAGAAGCTTAATCCACCTAACTAAATGCTGTCCCCAAATTCATCACACGAGAATTGCACTTAAAACACGTTCCGAGAACAAGAAATTCGTTCCAAGAGGATTATTACGTTCGCACATTCTTCATGCAAGAATCGTTACCTTAAGAACAAAAATTTCATCTGCAACTCCGCCCATGCTATTCAATAGGCGATGCTGTGCGACAAAAACCAACCTTTCACAAAAAGAAACAAAACGCGCATCAGCAACACCCGTTGGCCTCAAAATCCTCCTCCTCCAGCCGAAGTGTTAAATGCGATTTTTCACCATCCATCCATCCACCACCTCACTTGTTTACAATCTCAGAACCGGATCTCTAATTGGGCAGAGGAGAGTGGAGCAAACCGAACTCGGCCCCGATCCATAATACTGGCTCATCATACAGTATCGAGAACAAAAAGAATTTGCAGATGACAGTCGAGGGATTGACCTGTCCAAGACTAGTTAATGATGACTGTCAGTCAGCTCTGTGATTAGCAGATTCGCCTGCAACTGAATGTGGTCATTGAGGAGGACTCATTTGTGTTATTATTGGGGCTGGGGACGGAAACTTGTTTGGAGAGCTTATAATTATCGTTTTTTCAATAGGATGCGTAAAACTAGGTGTAAAAGTTTAGAAAGAATTAGTTAAACAATAGAAATGAAAAATGCCATTAATGGTAATAAACATCCTCGTTCGGTGGTAGTTCTCTCATTAAGAACGATGCTGATGATGTGCTAGGTATGGCGGCTTTGGGGTAAATGTAGGTTTGAATTAGGGTAAGCATGTGATCCCAAAATAATTATTACGTTGGGCATTAATTATTAATGATACTTTTTTTTGTAAGAAAGCAAAATAAATATTAATAACGAGTTCAAGAAAGGTCCCCCCCCTCCAACTTTTTTTGCAACATTACTTCAATTTCCATCGATTTTGTCTCTACTGACACTACTACAGAAACTATGCTGATTGTTGTTTTCAAGCTGCTTTGAAGATATTACTTCTCTGTAAGGTGACGCATTTTCTGGAAATACAAATATTGCTTCTGCAATGAAAATAGCAATAAACAGTTCTGATACTCCCCCCCCCCCCGTCTCCGATCAATAAGCATTTCCTCCGCAACTATATTCCTACGTACTGTCACTGCAATCGTTAATTTAAAAAATCAGTAAAACGACAAAATTTTTAATTTTGAAAAAACTTTTATACTATCACATAAATTATTCAATCGGGATTACAGCACTTTTAACTGAGTCTGAAATATATATAAATATGTATGTATTTCAGTTTCAAATTTTGTAACCCTTATTGAAAAGTTTCAAAATAAGAGTAAAAATCCTTTTCGAACTTTTAGAGCTTGTTGTTTGACTGTTTTTTGAAATAAACGGTTCAATAGAGTTCCTAGTATTTGAATAGAAGGGAGATTTAACAATAAATAAACGCAAATTATTTGTATGTAAAATTCTTGATGGGACCTTAACAAAAAAAAAAGAAAGAAAAAATCAGGGTGGTGCTCTATGCACCAGGTACTTAATTTACTTTCTGATACAGTTTTACTTTATGATCTGAACTCGAACTTCGTCTGCTGTAAAACGAAACATAGAATCGACACGCTTTTGTGTTATTATGATTGTAAACACATGCAAAACCAGATGCCAGAAATAAATGATTTTATTTTTTACTGGTATTTAATGATCTTTCAAACATAAACAAGTCAGTTCCTATTATTGTTTCAGGAACCAGCTAACATGCTAGCGTTATTATCATTAGTTAGAATTTGAGACTCTTCTCAAAGTCTTGCTTGTGGATGTACACTCAATTCGACAAAATCTGTTTTGTTGTTATGCAGCGAGGTTGCAATTTTTGGATTTTATCAAAAACTATGATTTTATCCTCTTAAACTGCTTCAAAGAATTCAATAACTAAAAAGAAAATTTATGTGCTGTCTCTCCTCTCCTTCCCACTTAAAGGAGACATTTCCGTTCTTGCAACGCTGCATGATTTTGAATCGTTACTATGTTCCTTACACCTCCTGCAAGTTTGTAGCAGCATTTATATTAGAATGGCTACAAATCATTGCATTATACGAATTCGGAAAAACACTCATGCGACAATTTTCCCCTAACATTTTGTATTACTCGACTATTCTACTGTCACTGTGACAAATTTATGCATACATATCCATGCATTTCATTCATAAAACGTATCAACTACTGGAAAAAGAGAAATGGAAACGTTTCAGCAGAAACGTTTTGTAACATAGTAAAAAAAAAGGTGGATTTCGAACCTTTTTCCTTTCACGAACGTGATTGAAATTTTGGATTCAATAACTGTTTTCCAATGCCGCTGGCAAGGCAGGTAACTTGATTCTACGTTGAAAACTCATTTGCTACTGCCTTTTAGTTCTTGTTATTGAAAAGTCTACACAAACTGCATCATGTTGATGGAATCCATTCAATGTTTTAATGCATTCGATGTATTATTCGTTTATAACAATCAAATTAGGAGTTCCAGGGAGCCAACGTCTGCTTTCGGAATAATAAAGTAAAAATGGTCAGGCAATAAGAAAAGTGTTAGTTGTTCAAATACTCTCTAGTTAGAAATGAGAGCTTTTGTACAACTTCTAAAGTAAAGTTTCCTTTGTACGAAACAGTATATTAGATGTCGTAATATATCATGTATAATCAAGTGCCCGTACTTGGGACAGTTTTGAACTTTGATCTTTAGTGGCAGATTTTAACCACATATTTGAATGAATTATTCTGTTTTAGAGAAAAGCCTTAGTATAATCTAGGACAAATGAAAGATGTGTAGATAGATATGTTTGTTCAAAAAGTCCCAAGTTAGGGATCCTCCTCACTCACTTTTGACACTTAACATGTCACTTAACATTGTAATTTGTCTTTTATGAACGCAGCAATAGATAATAACTTGGTGTACCTATTATCATTTCAAACCAGTTTGTTTTACAATTAAATAAAGAAAAACTAACATTAGATAGAAATTATACTGTGTTGAGTTTTGTGTAGGTTCGCGCAGATTTCAGAATGGATCAGGGACAGGATTCATACACTTGTCAATGAACCATATACAGGGTGGTCCTAAACTCATGGTACAAACTTTTAGGGTAGGTCAAGGGCATTGTAACAATGACTTTTTGTATAGGAATGTATAGTCGCAAGTGACGTGGTGAGGCGTAAACAGGGGAAATGACAGCCGAAAGGAAAAACAAAGATTTTATTCAAAGCGTTGTTGACAATTGTCATATTTACATTAAGTGTTCAAAATTGCGTCCACCAGTAGCGATACATGCTTGACAGCGTCGGTGGAGCGATTGGCGTACACGTTCAAAGATGCCTGGCATTTCACGCACACTTGCAGCAGCTACAGATATGCGAGCGACGAGATCCTCATCTGAGTCAACTGGAGTCTCATAAACAAGATTCTTTAAATGTCCCCAGAAAAAGTAATCGAGGCTCGATAAATCGGGAGATCGGGGCGGCCAAGGGACTGGTCCACCACGCCCAATCCATTGAGCACCAAACGTGGTATTCAGATAATTCCGAACATTAATGCTGAAGTGTGCTGGCGCCCCATCGTGCTGAAACCACATGCGGTTACGAATGGCGATCGGAACATCATGCAGCAGTTGTGGTAACACTTCCTTCAGAAAAATAAGATAGCTTTCGCCACTTAGTCGCGTGGGTAGCAAGTATGGGCCAATCAAAAAGTCGTGCACAATACCAGCCCACACATTAATACAGAAACGTTGTTGAAACGCATGTGGACGCGTTGCATGTGGATTATCGGTTGCCCACACATGGGAATTGTGCGCATTAAAGACACCCTCGCGTGAAAATGTGGCTTCATCTGTAAATAGCACATGATCTACGAAATCCGGCTGCAATGCGCATTTCTGCATCATCCACTGGCAGAAGTTCACGCGGAGAGGATAATCTGCGGGATTCAATGCTTGTACTTTCTGAAAATGGAA
This sequence comes from Uloborus plumipes, assembly GCA_038373865.1. Lineage (NCBI taxonomy): Eukaryota > Metazoa > Arthropoda > Arachnida > Araneae > Uloboridae > Uloborus > Uloborus plumipes. The sequence goes on from JAXGGA010006035.1 coordinate 59,600, forward strand.
GGGGTGTAAGCGATTTTCGCTTAACACTCTGCCTACAGTCTGATGACTCACACCTACGTTATGTGCAACAGTTCTTGTGCTTGACTCTGGTCTATCAGCCACAATGTTCAAGATGGTTTCTTCCAGCCTTGGAGTGCGTACAGCTCTTAATCGACCAGTGTCATGTCTGTTGACGCCGAAGCCACCTGTTTCACAAAGTTGACGATGCAACCGTTGAAAAATTCTGTGATCCGGCATTCGGCGATCAGGATACTCCTCGCGATACATTCGTAACGCAGCTCTGCCGTTACCATTTGCACGACCGTACATGTAATGCATGTCTGCTTTTTCTGAATTCGTGAAGTCACCCATCTTCTACGGCAGCACAATTGAGAATGGCGCTTTTCCTCATTGCGATGCATCATATTCAACAGCGGCTGGACATCTACTGCCCTCTACTGGCAATGATACCAACTGATCCCTCCATTTTTCTTTCCTTTTATTTCTCTTGTTTACGACTCACCGCGTCACTTGCGACTATACATTCCTATACAAAAAGTCATTGTTACAATGCCCTTGACCTACCCTAAAAGTTTGTACCATGAGTTTAGGACCACCCTGTATAATTCAACCGCGACGAGATGGCCGGTGTCAATCAAATGAGAAAACGAGTCCATTCCTTAAAATAGGTATTAAAATAGGTAGAATTTCTACCCATTCAAATTCCCCCATCAATTGTGAATCCCATTCCTCAATTTTCATCTGCGTATCACCAGGGTTGTTTGATTTTGTCCGGGGTGGAAAAAACCGCCGGAAAAAACCTGGAAAAAACCGCCCCGGACAAAATAGCATTTTGTCCATTTCGTCCATTTTGTCCACTTTAAAGAAAATGACAGTTCTTGATTAAAAAATCCAAAGTTTTAAAGTAATGTTTTAAAATATTGATTTTTTTCAATGAGGTAATAGTTTTATTATCAAAATTAGCACACATAAATATGTATACAAACAAATATTTAATAAACAACAAATACTATAAAAATATAGTATCTGTATAAAATAAATGAATGTTAACGATAAGATTTAATGCTTATAAAAGCACACATTAGCAGTAAGTGATTTTAAAAGATTTGAGAAAGGAAATTTTGCGATGAAATGAATTAAGTGCCTGTAATAACATTAATATATCCATAAAACAATGCTGTGTACATAAATATTTTACAATAGGGCAACATTCATTAAATCCTCAAAAAATATAACGTAAAATGACCAAATCAATCAAAATTAAACCAATATTTCTTGTAGCATCTAATGTATTTTCAAATACAAATGATATACATTTATATGTGACTTTTGATTCAAACAAAATTTAAATATAGAATTTATGAGAAAATATCATATAAAGTTTACTTTTTAAGGGATTGTATTGTGTTAAGAAATATCTAAGGTAATAGAATACTCTTTAATTTCTTTTTAAAAATATGTATTAAAGAAAAACTTTTTTTTTCTATTTGTCTACTCTACAATAATGTAAATACACTCAATAGTTTATTCACTACGTTAAATTTTATTTCTTTCAAATAAAATTAGTTAAAAATCAATGGGTTAATTGTCATTCTTTTCTTTTTTTTTTGTATGATACCATCATTCTATTTTGAAAAATGGGCAATGCAAGAGATACTAATTGTACATCATAACATTTTTATACATCAAACGCATGAAAATAATGTATTTTTTCTTTCATTTCTTCCATTTTGTCCATTTCGTCCAATTTTGTCCATTTCGTCCATTTCTTCCGGCGTCCCGGACTTTTTACAAAAAAGTGGACGAAATGACAACCCTGCGTATCACCCCTTTTAAAAATAGACAATCCTGAAAAAAGGAGGAGTCATAGGCCATCTTTGCGAAGTTGAATTATAGATTGTCTCTCCAGTCTTCTTTATTTAATTAAATGTAATGTTGCCGCTTTCTCCTCTACATTTCGAAGCCTTGAAGAATTCGGTGAACCCGAATAATTCTTCATGCAGTTGATTCTTAAAACTCTAGGTTCCTCATTTCACATCTTTTCTCACTTACTTTCATTCCTTTATTATGCGTGAAATTAATAGCAAATTTAATTGGTCTCATCTACACTTTAAGACTCATTTTCATTAATTTAACTATTAATTAAATTGATGAAAAAAATTGAAATACTTTCTTTGGCAAGACTTCTTTCGCTCAATGACAGATTCCGAATTTTTACCAATAACAGTTTTTCTACCCAGTAACGGCATGACATATTTATTGTCACCCGAATGCGAACAGTCATCATAAAAAAAATCTATAGTTTATTGCTAATACAATTATACAATTTATTTACTCAATATTCTGACATTTCCATATCAGAACATGTTTTTTCCAACGGATACTAGTTATGCTTTTTTCACAAATTACATGGAAAAATGGCTAACAATAAAGTATTTTGTAGAACATCATTAGGGTATATAAACATGCTAAGACAAGAGTACAGTTTCGTAATCATCCACACATTCTAAGCTAAAAAACGTACACTAAGTTTGATGCACGACATAACATTATTCATTAAGATTTAGGTCGTAGAGAACTAAAATATGGACCATCAATTGCATGTTTAAATACGAATGTAAGATGTGTTTCTTTTTCCTTGGATTCTAAATTTTCACTCATCTTCAAAATTTCCCATTCTTGTAATTTCAGGTTCTTAGAAAACTTTTGATCCTTTAAATATAATGCTTAAATTAAATAAATCAATTAAAAAAAAACAAGAAAATTGATTTATGTATTTGGGAGTCAAGATACGATTAAGAAAAAAGGATTGACTTTTGTCGTAGTACTGTCGTCCCCGCTTAGTCGGGTAACGGGTAAACGAATACCCCGCTTATACGAATATAATATCTCGGAACCGAATCTTTCCCATACCAGGAACGCAATGTTTAAGATCCCCGCTTAATCGAATACCTCGCTTTATCGAATACTATTTCTTGGAACCGACGGTATTCGTTTAAGCGGGGCCAACAGTATATGAAATTTCACTTTCTTTAACCTTTTCCCTCAAATCTCTAATGTATTTAAAAATGGATATCACCAACTTTACGCCAAAAAAGAAAATAAGTTAAGTTTTTTTCTTAGATGGTTAAAATTTTACTGTTTCGGAAAATATTCATCTTGAATTCGCAATCCGAATAAGCTATAGGAGGTACTTCGGTCTGCAGTCCAGGCCCCGATGGGAGGCACATTTTGCCGACGATTCGGCAATTTGAAGACAATATTGCACCATTATTTCTTCTTTTTTGTTTTTCGAATTGTTTTTTAAAAGATGTCTAATGTTTTTTCTCACTAAATTTTATGCATGTACATGTGTGCAGGCTTGTATTTTATCATTCGGTAAAATTGTAACTTCATTCGGTAAATTGATGAGTTTCCCTCTCCCAAAAATTTTAGCTCGTGGCTCCCCTACTCCGGCCAATGGGGCCGTGGTGACCCGACCGATAAGTTGTCGGACTCGTAACTGGAGGGTCCCGGGCTCAATTCTAGTCGATCAAATATCCACCGTCTCTACTAATGGTAGCAGGGGGACGTTAAAATTGCTCGTGGTCGAAGTCCTCCAAGTGAATTGATACCTCTGGGGTTACAGGACTAGGGATTTTCTTTGCTCCTGGTCTAATAAAAAAAAAAAAAAAAACAAAAAAAAAAAACAATAACTCTCTTCACGATCATATTCAACCGGTTAGACCACGTGGTGTGGCAGATACGGGGACCCTGCAGTGATAAGTGAAATTTCTCTAGCTAATGGCGGCTGAAAGAGGTAAAACTAAGACGTATTCGCTTACGTAGGATGTAACCTGTCCAATGAGCTTGTCCGAGCGAAATTGAAGCGTTTCACCTCTTTTTTGCTAATTTATCAAATCGCCACAACTTGGCGTATTCAAGTTCTCGAACTGTGAACTTCTACAATATCTCATGCTTGCGGAAAACAACCGAATCTTCAAAATATAAGTTTAAAATAAATAAAAATATAAACAGATATTTAGCCAAAGTGCCTGAAAGCAATCCAAGCAAGAAAATAAACAATCTCTCTCATATAAACTAGCTATTTTATTTATTTTCTCATTGAATTATTCCTTCTGATATCTTTGATAAGAAGTGGTTAAATGGAACGATGTTCAAGTCTATTGATTCAGAATAAGATATGGAGCGTAAAACCGGAATAAGTGATGTGGGAACATGTATCTGCGGAATAGTAATTACTTTTGCTGATAACGGAGAGAGTCGAAATTACTGTGTTCATATACTCTGAATATTTGCACTTTTCCGAAATACTTGCGTATTGATTTAACTGAACTTGCGTAATTTAATTCAATCGAACTGTGATATTTTTTCTATTTGTATTTGCTTTTGTGTTTTTTTTTACGAGAATGAAATTTATGGGTAATTCTATAGAAAATGTTACAATTCACGTCCGAGACTTTGGAACTTTTTAAATCGAGTAAATTAACTGCTGTATCATATCTTTTACGTAAAAATATAGTTACTACGCAACATGAGAAAAGAAATTCCCTGAACTTGGTTTTAGGCAATCAAGATTGCTTTTTTTTTACCGGACCGTTGAATGGTGCCCTAGATATTTTAAGGTACACCAGGCTCCACTCGCGGAAGCTCCTCCTGGGAGAGATCGTCGTCCATTATATGTCCCCCGGAATCGATTTTTATTCATACCCGGTCAACTCGATTTTATACAAACCTTTTCAGGCAAAAACAGCATCCAATATTCAACATCAGATGACATTTAGCATCTAGCCCCTGCCATTCATTTGAATTTTGACATCTTGAATTCAAGTTATGCTTTTCGCAATCAAGATTACGATAGAAGGCATTTGTAGATGCAATATATCAACAAGTTGGGTCCTATCGCAATTAATGATTCGAAAAACATAATAGGAATCCAAGCTGTCTGCTTAGGGCTTGCCAACTAGGGGCTGGTTGCTTAGGGTAGTTTTCATAATTAATGGAGAAACATTTTCTTTGTTTTAGACAGTTCACCCTTCTACAACTATTTTAAAAGTGAACAAACTTTGAACCTGGTAATATTTTAAAGAAGACTAAGTAGTATCGTGCTTAGTTAGCTACTTTGCATTCTACTATCAACAAATGAGGTGAGTATTTTTTTCTTCTGATGTTTAATTTGAACAATTGAATGCCCACTCTGCTACATTTGTATTAGTGATAATAAAAAATAGTTTTTTTCTTCCTAAAAATTGCAGATAGCATACATTTTAGAAAAAATATTTCATTTAATGTTTGCTCTGTAATTGTAACTTTCATTGTGATTTGAGCGATTCTTTTGTTTTTCAGGTCCATTTTGCTATTTGTTTATTCTGGAAATGGTGAAAATAATTAAAAAACCTTTCATAAACAACTTATGCGCAAACCGTTGATAGTAATTAAAACACAAATTGGTGGGGAATCAATAATACTACTAATAATCTAATTAGCAGCTGAAAATTATTGAAATTGGTAAACTAAATGCAACAGTTTAGGAGATAATTTGCACTATTTCCGTGAGAATGACCCTTATAGTTTCGTACTTGATATATTGTGTTGAGACAATGCTTATTTCATTCATAAAAGCGTTGACTACACGTAATAAATGTTTTGGAAAACTTAAACAAGCATTATGTTTCTTCCATACACTGTAAAGTAAATGCACAGATTGGCAACCAAATATTGTTACAAATATTAAATAATTTTATTATTATGATAACAATGCAAAATGCATAAATGACTAACTTCATTTGGACAAATTATGAGTAGCAGATCGTGTTTTTAGAAAAACTGCCATTTTAAAGGCGTTTTGCTATTATGTTATGACCTTGTTCATGAACAGAGGTCACAGACACCTCCCAGAGTTTGCCTGTTCGTCCTTCAGTGGGTGGATTAATTAAATGTAAATTTTTCTTTGGAATGCATAAATATTCAACAAAACTAAGTGGCAGTGTCATTGCTCTTTTAGAATCAATTTCAAAACTTAGTTTTTTACTTCCTTTTACGTAGTAAAGGAAGTATTGTGATCGCGAAAAAAAAATCACACAAATTTGAGTCTTAATTTTGATTTTGCTCACCCCTGAATGAATGTTCAGTAGTTTTTTCGACCTGTCAGCATGTGCATATGTACCTACCAACATATAAGCAGTCGAAAAATCTTTTTCAACCACCCCCGAGTTAAATACGACGAGTTTTCTCGTGACGTCTGTATGTACGTATGTGCGGATGTGTGTGCGGATGTATGTGCGGATGTATGTGCGTATGTGTGTCGCATAACTCAAAAACTATATGCCGTAGAAGCTTCTAGCTTGGTATGTAAGCTTTGAGGATGGTCTAGTTGTGCACCTCCCCTTGTGGTTGCATTCGAATGTTCCCAAGGGGTGTTTTACCCCTTTTTTGGGGTAAATCAGTGTTAATTTCAATGCAGACTCAAGTGATTGGCGCGACCACTTGGCTATATGTCGCCAAGCTTTCGGTCGCCAAGTGTTTGACGAAAACTTGGCGACATATCGCCAACTTGGCGACAAATTTGACGAAAAAATTATTTTTTGAATTTGGGTTCAACTTGGCGCTATTGGCGATATTTTGCGTGAAATTTACTGAATCATATTAAAAGCAGCAATATTTAGAAAATTAACCATTGTAAAATATTTTTTGCATTGTTTCGTGGCAGATTAGGGGAGTAAATATTTGAATTGTTACCTTGCTCACTCCAAGCACTTTTTTTAACACTTAAGACAACTACTAAGAAATTTACACGTAAAAGGAAGTAGTGTGGGGTCCATACCAGATTTTTTAAAAAAATTTATTTCTGTGCTGAAGCGGTTGTTCCGAGTTCACAAATTTATGCATCGTCTGTAATTAATAAGAATATTTATTTTTTCAATATTTATTACTACTGTAAAATTAAAGGGTTATATCTTTTTTGGCTTTGCTCTTTACTGCATTTCAGCTATTTAAAAATGTTGAGCGTCAGAAAATAAAATCTTTGATGCAATTTGAAGAATGGGATTAAGTTCTTAGATTTTAAGAGAAATTGGTATGACGTGTTTAATAGGTTCTCCATTGACGTGAATCTTTTCAGATAATTTCTAATGACATAACTTTATTTAGTCTTTGTTTTCGTTAATACATTAAAAACTAGAGTATTCCTTGAATTTTATGTTAATCAGTCAGTCAAAATTCTCCACATGAAAATAATGGTAAAATAACAACTAAAAGATGAAACTTCCGCAGCTACTGAAACTACACAACAACAAAATTTCCCATTTTCAAATCTGACAAGGTGCCAGCGTTTTTACGTTTTCCCCCAGCTTATATCTTTGCAGACGCATGTCACATGTTTAAGTTTCTGAAAAGCTCGTTCTTTTCAGAGTTTGTGCCTTCTACTTTTTTGCGTCTGAAGAGGTAATGTTATCCCTCGCATTTGGATTCATCTTCCACAATTTAGCTGATGCTCTTCATATATTCAATATAAAACGCGGCATTTCCTGCCTGGACACTTATTGCTATTAGAGTGGAGTCTCGATAATTCAAAGCTTTATACAGTTGAGTCTCGATAACTCGCAGCCTTATAATTCGAATATTCCTTTATCTTGAAATTCTTATTGGGTCCCAAAGTTTTGAGAAGGCTGTAGAAACTTCCTATTACTCGAAATTCCAATAACTCGAAGCTTTAGGCCGATACCTTGGGACTTCATGTTATCGAGACTCGACTGTTACTCGAATATTCCTTTATCTCGAAGTTTTCAATTTGTCTCAAACTCTTGAGAATGTTTTAGGAACTTTATATTTTTTGAATTACCAATAACTCGAATCTTTTAATCGGTCCCTTGGGATTTCGAGTTATCAAGACTCGACAGTATTTCCTTGGATACAATTCCCATCTTGGACAACTTTCTTCCCTACCCTCAGCAAAATTTATGTTTTGTGCTAATAGTTTTTTGAGTTTTTCTTTTAAACGTACATCGTACAATTTTGGTAATCTTATCAATCGGATGTATCTCAACAGAATAGTTTACCCAAAAGAATCTTCTAATGATCCAAAGCTTTGGAGCTCGATTGTGGTTCAGCTGATGCCTTATTCTTGAAAAGATTAGCCAATAATTTTTGAGTTATATAGCAATAGTTACTTGTTTTGCCTGCACACATAAGCAACAGAAAATTACTTAACTGTCAGACATTAGTTCAGGACACTTGTGAAGCCTCGAGAAAACAAGCACAAAAAGGCCAATGACCAACAAAGCTTAAGGTAGCGAGAAAAACAGGATATTTGATTAAATAGTGACGTCGGTCGCCCGGTTCTTTCTATTTAGTTTAAAGGCAAAAGTATTTTTGAAAAAAAAAAGTTGTTAAAACGTCGGAAAATATGAATAATGTAAAGCTATGGGAAAATGCTAGTTAAATTAACTTGTCCCAATTACGCTCATGATTTCTTTTTGAAGTAGTAACTTTTTGGAGTAATGAAAGTGAAATTTCTGATTGCAATGTAAGTAATTGCAAATGTCGGTTAGAATGGCGTCATAAATATTTGCTAACATTCAAATGAGACTAGCTCTTAAGCACAAAAGCTGCCAGTAAGTATTTGAGTCTAATTTTTTTCGTAAACTTTGGGAGACTTTTAAGAATTATATTAAATGGGTACGGTTTAATGCTAAGATTATTTGTGTTACATTGGTTGCAAAATAATGCATTTCAAAAATAAGATGAAGTTTGATGCTCTCAGTGAAACTCTGGTTAAGCGCGAACTTTACGGTGCCGTACGGGGAACAATTTCCTTCTCAGGTTAAAATTACCCTTTCAGTTTATCTAAAATAAATAGAGAGTTCATAAAATAACTTAGAAATCCATAAGAGGCATAAACTCTAACGCACGCGGAAAAGTACACACGTCATATTTTTTTCTGTTTTGTTTTTGTTTTTCCATATAGCAGCTTTACTAAATCAATACCTTGAGAATAATTTCAAAAACTATTTTCAAACTTGAAATTGTTGCAATTTGAATCAATATTAAACCAAAAAAATTCCATAGAATCGTCTGTTTCGGGTTCCTATTTACAGAACCGGTAACTAAGTGGCACATCTCCAATAACAGCCATTTTCTTGAGGGAAAAAATAGTCAAGTTCTTTTAAATGCTGAAATTACAGTAATCTTAAAAAGACCTCCGTAAAAGCTTTGAACCCGTCTCAGTCTAAAGGTTTTACAACGCCGCCTGAGTTAAATGAAGCGAAAAAAAATGCATTACGAAGGATCAAGAATGCTTTTTAGTTAAACATCTTCTTTTCAAATCGACATCGTTTTAGAAATTCTTTGTGATTAAAAAAGATCTCTTCACGATGTTTGCGTTTCCTACGATCTGAAAGTAAACATGAAGTCATTCTTATTGTCCCAAATTAGAACACGTACATAATAAATACTAGTAAAAAAATTAATACTGTTATAGCAAATTCAACCAGTGCTCCAATTCTGGGGAAAAATAGTAGATCTATTGCAACTTAAACTGATCTGAGAAAAACTTAGCTCTCGTTGTATAGCTAAGTGAAGGAGCATAAATATTGATGTTATTTGCATAATTGTTTTTGATTCAATTGGATTCTGAATGTTTGTCTCAATCCTCAATGTTTACTTGTAGAAGTTCTTATGAGTTTAAAAAATAAGTTTCTTATCTTTTATGGCTTTAGTTCTTTGCATGATCTGTTAAGCGAGTTCTCATTTAGGTTCCCATGCATAACAATTTTAGTTAGACCTACTTATTACCTGTTTCGCCTTTGGTCTATATCGTAGTTTCTGGTTTAAGTGAATTTTTAAAAATTTGTGTTTTGATAATGCTGATTTTGAAGAAGATTCTTTATTAGCGGTGGGAGAATGTGACAACATAATCATTCTGCTCATGAAATCAGAAGAAATCTCAAACTTAATTTGTTAAATTCAATTTTTACTAAAATTTAGATAAAATATACTATTAAGGGCAGGGCAACAGGGGCAGAGTAATCAATCTTGGCAATGAGGATTCAAAATTACTTTTATCAGTACTCTGCATCGCAGGGAAGAATTGTAGGCTTTCTATTTAGTCTTCTGTTGTTACATAGTTATTCCAATTGCAGCATATTTTTATGTCAACTTAGCATGATCGAATAAATTGCAAACTGTTGTAATACTTTAATGGAGAACGTAATTTACAACGAACAAAAACAAGGTTGTTGTGCTGTTAATAATCCGCTCAGCTCAGGAAGGCATACATAAGAACTGAAGCCCAGAAGACAGCGTCGTAAAGCAGTTCCAGAGTCAATTTCTTGTTCTTCAAACAGCTGTCTCCAAGAGGTGCCAATCCAAACTAAATAAGTGAGCAGAAAGATCACAGAAGCAATTCAAAAAGATCTTTGCCTTCTCCGGGAATTTCATGTTTTTGGTATTTTCGTTTCGGAATCTTTCCACGGTCGTCTGAAAAAGCCCAAAGCCATTGTATACACAGTCTACAGCTGTTAACAGCATTCCTGTCATGAGCAGGGGGAACGCACCACGTAGACAACACTTTATTTTTTCACAGTGAATGGATATCTGAAGGGCATAAGGGTGTTAAAAGTCCTTACCTTTTCATCTGCAACTTCATTTCCATACACATCGACAAGCGATGGAATCCGTTCAGATGGACTTCTTCTGGCTTAGCTCACAGAGAACCATAACTATATCTTGACTTGCCTTTCCCATGATTGCCGATCAATTCTTTAGAAAATCGATAGAGTTTTTGCTATCGGTTAAGATCCAAGTATTATCCTTCTCAGTGGTACGGGTATAACCGAAAGCTTTACGAAGAGCAATAATTTCCTTTCTGCACAAAGAGCAGTGGCTTGGATATCCTAGCACTACTGCTAGTATTTTCTTCTAGTAAAATTTCTGATGTGAAATACCGTTTTCTGCTCTACCCAAATCCAGCGTACTACTATCTGTGTTTGTACTTTACCAAGCCTGAGGTAGAAAGTGTTAAACCACATTGAGAGCCAATTGTCTCTACAGATCCGGGTGATTGTCATTTTTTCTTATATCAGTTAACAGCTCTTAAAAAGAATGCAGTGACCGCCGCTTATATGAATCATGTTTTAGCTTCTTCATTGATTCATGTCCATGTCTTGCGTCGAGTACACTTGGGATAAAAAAAATGTTTGTTCTAAACAGTTTTGTTCAATAAAGCGGATAATTTAATACAACTGGATATTGTTCTGTTTTTGGGGATTTTGATTCTTTGAAGCGGATGATTCGATTAACCACTAATTTAATTAACCGGCACCCAGTGTATTCTCAAATGGAGTAGTCAGTGACAAGCAGCCAAAATTTGCATATGGTTCAACTTTCAAATACTTAAAACCTTGTTTCTGCTAGTAATTTAGTCTGCTACTTCATTTTAAACGTTGATAATTGGTTTAACTTAAAACAGCTGCAGGTCTGTTACGACAGTCAAAATTAATAAAATTGTAGAAAGACTCATCAGAAAGAGAGTTTTCGAAGCTGAAGGATGCATCTTGGACTCATAAAAGGTCACATTATTTCTTGCAATTGTTCCTTAGTCCCGTGAGTGTTTTGCGATGCATGTAGTTCAGAGATAAAGACTGACTAACTTCTTTTGCAATACACCACCAGCTCGTTTATTTCACCCATGAACTGCAGTTTCGTGCTTTTTGGCACTCGTCAGCATGGAATAGGAATTAAACGAGCTGGGGGCAAAAACGGTTGTACGTCTGCGGAAGGTATTTTGTTTTCCTTCTACCACAGGAATGGAAACAAATACAGGCATTTCCTCTAGGTGTTAGAGGCTGTTCTGCGACTAGCAATAGGTGTCACCCTGAAATTAAAAAAAAAAAAAGAAAACATCAGAAAACAAAGCAGGAGGACAAAAAACACCAGTCCAGAAAAGTAGCAAAATATCATATCTAATTTTAAAAGTTCAAACATAGGATATGAAAGCACGTTATTCAACATTCAAAGATGGGTAAAAGATATTTAAAATGTCGATCAGCTCCTACATAAGATAAAACTTTAGAAGACTAATTCTTAATCCAGTTTATGAGTTCTTAATGGTTATGCGTTGATGCATAGTGAATTTTCTGAATAAACTATGAAAGAGTTGTTGAGAAGTGTGGGAATGAAATCTACTCTTTATTATGCAAATCTTCTCCATAGCTGATTTAATCGGATCACTTTTTATCGATACAGCGCATGTCTTTTATCCTTGATCTTTCGTTATGTTTTCTAGAAATACGACCGGATGTTTAATTATAATCTGTTATTACTTTGAACACATATTTAACATTTTTTTCTCTATAGATATTTTTAAACCCAAAATTTTGATTTTTTTTATTGACATGGTGAAACATTTATTAGAGGTTCTGAAGGGCAAATCGTTTCGAGTTTCATCAGGTGGTAAGATATGGTTGAGCTAAACAGAGAGATAATTCCAACCAGACTTGGATCTAGTTTATTTATTTACTTTAAACTGAAATATTTTCTAATTTTTAGGTGTTGCTTTGCGAAATTCTATTCGAAAAATTATGAATTATTCGGGGGAAAAATGAAAATAGAACGATTTTGAAATAGTAGTTCATGTTTAACGTTTATACACAAAAATAATTTTCTTTGTGCAGATATGTGAGGTACGCATTGTTAACCAGGACGTATGGTATGAATTTAACACTTTCTTCACTGGTGCACGAGAAACTGAGAAAAAATATTTTTCCATTTGATGTATGTGAAATAGAATTCCACTGTAAAACACATGCACGAAAAAAAAAGCTTTTCAAAAGATATCCTTTGTACCTCCCCTCCGTCTTTCTCATTCTCATTTTCAATTTTTAAGCAATCTATTTTGTTCACAGCTAATTGAAGTTTAAAATAAAGTAATGAAAAACAAATTTCTTTCGTACATCAATTGGTTATAGTACAAGGATGATAAAAATGCAATGCACCGGCACACTAGATTCGAACATACACAGATAAAAATGCACAATTTGGTGCAAAACCAATAGCAAGATCTATTGAGGTACATACTCGAAATATTACGCCTAAATAATTTCAAAATATCTAGGAAATTACTTGATGATCAGGTATTTGACTGCAAAAATTCAAACATGTTCTATTTAGCAAGTTGCATGAATTTGAGTACTGCAATTGCACTCAGCTTGTTGTCCATAACTGCATACATCTAGTACAAAGAAACTTTTCGTGTGGAGAATTACTAGACGTCTGGAATATTTTTTAACATCCCAACCTTCATTTGTGATTCAATTTTACTGTCGTAATAAACTTATCACCAAATGTCCCATTGCATGAATCTGCATCATTACTTTGTTGTTTCCACATTGTTACTAATTTCACTGCTTTCACTGGTTCTTCATTTGCTTTTTCATTTTATAGGTTA
>JAXGGA010006036.1:0-73041 GCA_038373865.1 Uloborus plumipes
TGCCTTTTCTCTGTCTGTTCGTCCTTTCGGTCGTTTGTTTCCCCTCAATCGATGTGCAGGGATACTGTAGACAAGTGTTTCAACGTTAGAAAGAAAGCCTGTTCTAATAGAAAAAAAATGTGGTCTTACAGATGCAAAAACATACGACAAAAGCATTTGTCAGCTGCCTTTGTTTCCAAAAGCTCACCTTTTTTGCATTAAAAAATCGATACTTGTTACATACCGAAACACGTTTCTGCAATGTTGCTGCTCATTTGTGCCTTTCAACGTTGTATTTTCATTTTCATTCAACGTTGTTTTATATTGAACATGTGTTTTTATTAGTGCAGAATACTCATCTACGTATATATATATATATATATATATATATATATATATATATATATATATATATATATATATATATAAATTAAATCGTAACAAAATAAAACTCATTACTCTTTACTTTTAATGATTCCATGTCAATATTGACTAATATTAAGATCCAACACACAGTATATCCTCATACTATTCATATGACTGCATTGTTACATTAATTTACTTTTGACCAGTTTCTACTCCCTTAAAACACCAACAGCTTTATTTGGCATCAACTATTTTAAGAAAAAAAAACCGTTAGCTTTTTTTAAAGGTTTATACTCTATACTTTTATTAAAAATAACAGATACTTTCAAATATGTTTCTCTTTCCTTCTTTTTTTTTTCAAAAATTTCGAGTTTTGATCCTTGGCATTCATATTTTTATAATACTTTGGTTTAAAGCAAAATTCGCTTTATGGCGTTAACAATGAAAAAACGCAATTTTTTTCATATGCATGTTTGTGCGTTAAAAGATTTTTCAATAGAATCACCAAAGATAAATCTATACAGTGCAAGACCCGATAACTGCAACAACTTTTACTTTCAAAATTCTCTATGATTCGCAGGCCAATTTCATTTTGAAATGCCTGAGCAATTTACACGGAAGATTCCTCAAAACGAAACCATTTTGTGTGACACAAAGCCATTAAAATATAAATTCAAAGCTGAATGCATAATTTCCCTGTGCCTCCGGTAAAATTGTCTCTTTCAATCTATTGCAAGCTCTTCCGTGCAGATTCTCCCCTTCCGTCTAACTTTGGCTTTTGTTTCATTGTTGTCTCCCCTTTCCGGAATTACATAACTTCCTAGCTTGAGCAGAAAGATGGAACCTTCCCCTACCATTTTTTATTCGATTCCCTTTTTCGAATATTCTTTGTTTGAAGAGTTAATATCAGGGAGACAGACTATATCACTGAATGAGAAACGTGTTCTCTTTTATCTAATATCGAAAGATTATTTTAAATATTTTTTTTTCCTCTCCAATAATAAAAACCTCCAACTTTTCTCCCCCGTTTTACCTATTGTTGGCCAGTAGGGATTATTCCCCAGGGAAAGACAGTTTCCCTAATACTGCCGAATTGTTGTCGGTGTTTTAAAATAAAAAAGGATTTTTCTTTGCTTCAGCTGCGTATTTAATAAAAGCAAATTCGAGCTTTCTCTTTCTCTTTTATGTACAAATAAGTTTATATTTCATCATTGTCTTGTTACGTTGGAGTTTGGCTTTAGGCTGAAATAGCAACCAAAAGCAAAATATGTTTTGATCAATATATTTTAATTCAAATTTTAACTGTTGGTGCATCTAAGTGGTTTTTTTTTTCCTCTGTTTGTTTATATCGTTTCCATGTTTTGCTTTAATTAAATTCAAATATCATATTTAAAAAATATGTACTGACATGCATCGCCTTACTACTTTTGCTTCTCCCGAAAATGAAAATATATTATGAACTTAATTAAATAAACAAGCGTATCCAACAATAAATATCAACAATTGTTTTGTGAATATTAATTTTTAAACGGAAGATTGTTTTGCATTGAAAAATTAAAAACGACTGATTTGAGAAGGTACTGACATATTGTGAGTAGTACCTCGTATTATTACTTTTACTTTTCTTACATGCAAAAATAAGTCTAAAATAATTTAAGTTAACAATCCAATCCTACAGTACGAATGAACACTTGTTTTAAAAAGATTATTTCCTAAAATGGAAATTGCGTTGTATTGAAAAATTAAAAACAGCTATTTTAGAAGCTGCTATGGTATTGGGCGGAGTAACTCGTATCATTACTTTTATTTTTCATGAATATAAAAATACATTCTGAAATAATTAAAAAAAAAAACAATCATATCCTTCAACGAACATAAACCATTGTTTTATAAATATTATTTCTCAAAATTGAAACTGATTTGTATTGAAAAATTAAAAACGACTATTTGACAGGAAAGCGGTGAAATTTACTCACCTTAGAAAATAAAATTTAAAAAAAGGGGAAATTCCAGCAGGCTCTGTAATGAGCGATGCTTCTTTAGTGATGTTTAAAAAGATACGGAAGCGGTAAGAAACGGCTGGATGACAGTGATTTGTCCCAAAACGTTGAAAATTGCTACCATTCCAACTTCCTTGGTCTGCCCTATAAGGAGGTAGAATATCTGTTGCATCTACGTTTGAAACAAATTAAGAAGTCAGCAACAGTATGGTTTTACATTTTGATTTACATACAGATTTTACATTTTGAGTGCTAAAACAAGCATTTTTGACAAAGGAATATGAAACCTGAAAAAGTACATGAAAAGCTGTAGAACTAGTGCTTTGATATAAGTACTTTAAATTCAGCTTTATAATTAGTTCTCAGAACTATCACTTGCACGAAATAGGTTTTCTTCTTTTTTTGCACAAAAAAATAGCCTTAAAATATAATTGTTTAGTTTGTAATAGTTTTTATTTCAAGTAAGATTTTCGTAATAAAATATTTCGAGCTAAAACAGAATGTCCCTTTTATACATTACTTTTAAACGCAGTTTGAGCACAATTTTAATGTACTTCAATTTTTTAAAGTATGCGGTAGTTTTCTTTGAAATGCAGCTCTCTTATCCTGAAGGCCTAAATTCCATTTTTTTTTAACATCTGAGTTTTTAGTAGTAATATTTGTCAAAATCTTTTATTCTAATGTTTCATATTTCAACCCCTCATGTTTAAAATCTAACTTGTACTTTTTTTTTTGCATTATAAGTGCAAAAGTAGAATAGTTGTTGTGTTTTTAAATTATTATCATCTTGCAGTGTATATGTAGAAATCCATGGACATGGAACAGTAAAACAGAAAAAAAAACTATATTATCTAAAACTACACAAAAAATCTAAATTTTTAAAATTTAGCACTAAAATTAACTAAATAATTTGATAAATTAAATTAATGATAAATACTTTAGTTAATATAATAAATTAAATTATTAGTTAAAAAGCAAAAACCTTTTTATTTTGAGCAGATCAATGCAATGTAACCTCTCAATGTTAAACTTAAAAGGCGTAATGTGGTTCAACGTTATTGTAACCTATAATTTTTGCTCTTTAAGCGACAATAGTTAATTCGAGAAAAGTTTTTAAATGAAAACGCGTGTTCCTTATTTAGTTAATGAAGATATGCAATTCACCTTTTAAAAGCTTCAAGTTTTAAGGTTTTTTTAATACCATTTTTTGCATAATTGTGACATAAAATATAAACATTTTTTTTAATATTTTTACTTCTTAGTACTTTATTATGAAACTTGGAATGAAACTATGAATTGTTTTCTTATGAAACTTTGGAAAGAGTTTTCGAAACTCAAAAAAAAAAAAAAAAAAAAAAAACTAATTACTGTATTTACCCAGATTCGTTTCTAGCGGGTACATGATAGACGATACTTCCTTTTCTTAATACAAATTAAAAATTACACCTCTTTTCTTGTGCTTCAATTTGTTTTAATTAACTTAAAAAAACCACACTGACACTTTCCCCAGAGCTTTATTCTTAACAGTTTCTCAAATTGTTAACTAGTTTTTTTTGGGTTTGTTAGCTAATTAAAAAACGTTACACTTTATGCAATGGACTATACATTCCTTTTTATGCGTCAGACTACAAAGGGTATACAAAATAAAATTTTCGGCAGTATTTTAGACGTTATTTTTTAGAATATAATTTGTGATTATATATGAGTCGAAACTTTTTTTTAAATATACGATTTTGTTACAAATAGAGGCTAAATTGCAATTTCTCTTATTTCCTCAAGTGGAGAAATTCTGATCAAAATGAGATACAATTTTTATTTTGAATATTTCCGTTACATACAATTGAGTCAAAAAATGAAATAACAATAATATTTTTAAAAATCTGATACGAAATTAACCTATATAGTTGGGACTCTAAGTGTTTGGCCGAAAGTCCTTAAAAGTTTTTTTACGCTAAGGTTTCCGAGAGAGCAATTTGGAATAAAATGCCTTTCAATTACACATAAGTAGATAATCGTTTAGAAAAAAAAAAAAAAAAACCTGCTTGTAAAACGTCCACTCTTTAATTTTACATGACGCTTGTATTTATTCTTATTTGCAATGAAATGTATCAATTAGTAAAAATTGGGCAGAAATTCAGTACGACATGATGAGAAATATATTGATGTTTGAAAAAAAAAAATTAAAAAGTAGGGAGTCACTAAAGTGAAGTTCTTTAAGCACATTCCGATTTAACGTGCCTTTTAGTGATTTGCTTTTTATGTTATTTTTTCGCCATGCTTGTCTCCTATTTCTCAGGAAAAATGAAAAAGATTCAACATAGTATGGGAAGGGGGAGGGATGGGAAAAAGAAAGAAATGCAGATTAGGTTTTAGCGCTGTTTTTTTTTCCAAGGGAATTGCACCCTGGGATAGTTTTAAAAGATAGTGCACACGTATGAACAATATAGAACGAATTTCGTAGTAGCTACAACATTTTTTAATAATGTGTTTTGATTTTAGAGCTCGTTATGAACTGTATGCATTACGCAAAAAACAATGACTTTTTCATAAATTTGGGGATGATGTTATGTATTTATTATTAAACATAGCGGATCCGTGCAAAATATTTGCTCGTGAACACACACCGAACTCATTTAATCCGAACACACCGTGCACCATTAGAGTAAAATCAACATCGGTGTGAAGGTGCGAAGAATGGATGTTTATTTTAATCAGAGATTGCTTAGTTTTTATAACATGAAAAACGCAAACAAAAACTGTGATGAGCGTTTTGACATTTGATGCACGTATTTACACATTTACATCGCATTATTAATACAAAGAACATTTTAATTTTTGATACACTTATTTACATATTTACCAAAGTTTCTTTTGAGAAAATGGTAAACTTCCCGTTCGCAAAATTACTTTTACTGTTATTGCTCATCCTGAAAGGTTTGCTTATATCTGCCTTTTTACAATGTTATCGGAAGTTTGAAGAAAATCAAACAAATTCATTGAAAATAGGATCTTGAAGATACAACTTTTTTTTGAAAAAACAGTCAAAATGTGAATGGCTTTCTAACTCTTTACTCTTAGTGCTTAAGCAATTTTTTGAAATAATGCCTTAGTTATAAAGTGTGATGGAGATTTTCTGAAATTATGGCATTCCTACAAAAAAACAGATTAGAAAATAGTATAAATGCTATTAATAATGTAATGCAAATTCAGTACTAGTTTATTGTTTATTTTATCTTATTTTGTCACGTAATGTTTTTTGGAATAATAGGAGGAGAGTATATGAATGAACTTGTGTTTATCATCGAACTAAATCTTGTCATGCATTAAAGTGAATAATACGTAACAAAGTGTATAATGTCGTTTTACTCACAATAGTTCTTATTTTGGAAAAAAAAAAATATGTGTTAAATTTTTGTTCACAGAATATATGAACATAGATGTTCACAGAAAAAAATGAGACATCGGGGCAAAAACGATAACATAAAAAAGGCGATCGCATGAAAGTAATCGATTGGATAAAAGCGATGGCGTAAAAACAAAGTGCGAGTTGGAAAAAAAAAACATCTGGAGAAAATAAAGAAATTTAGTACAAATTGAATGAATTTGTTAATATGCAAAAGGTTAAAATAGTGAAGTGATTTTGCAATACATTTTCCATTCCAAAGATAGATTATTAGCTCCTGCAATTTAAGCTTTTAATTATTTTCAACATACATTTATATGACGAAAATATGAACTCTTTCGCAGTAACTGCAAAAGTAAGCAAATAAATAGTTATTTCTTGCAAATGATCATTATTTAAGGATATTATTCAAAACATGATCTTTTTGTTAAAGCACGTTGAAAAATATTGTATGCATGCCTGCAATCTCGTAAGCTTTTAGCAAACAATAAAAAAGGATGACAAAAAATTTTCCAAAAAAAAAAAAACAATCAAATTAATGAAAGCTCAGAACATTCTCGATCATATTACCTTTCAACCAAAAAAAAAAAAGTACATTAAACTCTGTTCATACATTTAGGAGCTACAATGCCACATATAGTCACACATATACCTAAATACACACGTGTTAAGCTTACCCACACAGTCCCTCCTTTTTATGTCAGGGTTTCAACATAATTTTTAAAAAAATGTATGAAAAAACAAACAGCTAATAGATACGCTAAAGTGATAATCCTATGTTCACTGTCACAAAATATGACTAAATGTGTTGTAAGTATGATTGATAGAAAATATCTTAGTTTTCTAAATGTTTATAATATCAGAAGTACTGAAAGTCAAAATTAAATTGTGTCTTTGACGATTTTTTTAAAAATAATTAATGAATTTGTTATTTAATATGCAAAAAAAAAGAAAAGAAAAAGAAAAAGAACAAATAAATAAATGTTAGCACTGAACACAAATTAACAGAATCAGTTTTTGAATTTTTGAACTGTATCGATATTACTAACATTGCAGTAGAAAAAGCTGGTCGAAAACAAAAGTAATTAGCAAAAAGTGTAAGTGCATTCATTAACTGTCTGCTGTATAAAACTTTTTTCCCTCATTCAATTTAGGCCTTTGCACATAAAAGAATGCTTCTAAAATTAGTTCTGACTCCTAGACGATAAACACTTTCTTCTACGTAGAAAAGTAAGAGATTTCTTTCAAAGTTCTGAATTAATTACAAAGAAATTTTCTGAGACATAATTTAATTACGTATCCTTGCTTCTTCGTGAGCAACTCGTGACTTAATTTTAAAACGCAATAATACTGATTTTATTTCTCTTTTTTTTCTCTTGATATTCTTTGCTTCAAGTCTTGAAACAAATGTCTGCCTATACAGAAATTTTTCCTTCATCTTCTTATAAAAGTGAAAGCATTCGGTTTGCTGTACTTTCAACTTAATACTTTGAAAAAAAAAGAGGGGGGGGGGGCAGCTCATTCTACGTGCATTCTTAAAACACATTTATTTTGAGTAGCGTTTCTTTCTTATTCGTTCTTCGCTATTTAGTTTGAAATTAATCTGACTTTTTTTTTCTCCCTCGTGCATTTTAGAATCATTATTTTTACCCTTAAAAAGTCCTTTGGAAGTGACAGCGGCTGAAAGTAAATCTACTGTACAAATATTTTTTAAAAGGAGTCACCAGTAGTTAAACAAACGATACTGCAAAATATTTTATTAAATATTGTATAATACAATTTTGGTTGCAAATCATATCCCACCACATGTTCAGGGCAATTCAGACATGCCTAAATATTAAACAAATGGCACTAGTGATAACTTTCAGATTGCATTTTTAGTGATCATTTGAGAATTTTCAATTAATTTCAATTTTTCAAGCAGCTGGATGCATTTAAATAATGAACAATTTTAATTAGAAGAAAATAATTTTTTTTTCATTCTAAGCATTAATTACAGAAAAATTCGTAAATGCCAAGTGAAGTTTACATACCTTTTTTTTTTTTTTTTTTCAAATCATCTAAAGAACCCGTGAAATACTTAAATGTGTGACATTAAAAGTTCACAAATAATCTAATCTCTGAGACAATATTACTTTACAGATTTTAAATCAGGTGGTTTACAATATTACTTACATAACTAACATCAGTGATAGTATATTGCATAACATGGTCTCGAGTCTGCATTTCTATACATACTTTTATACAAATGCAATCTTTTTTTTCTTAGTATAATTTTTTATTTCCATTTCAATCGTTTTTTGACATTTTCCAGTATAGTTTTTTTCGGAATATTCGTGTTTTTTGGGGGGCCTTTATATTTAAACAAAAATTTACAATTTCCGCAGTATGCAATATAGGCAATAAAAATGCTACCAAGATATTTAGAAGCCAATCAAAGCCTTGGTAACCGAAAAGAAATTTCTACAAAGCATTTCACGTATTTTGATACCAAGGGGTTAACGTATTGACTTCACTAATGCGGTCGGTTTTTGTATTCATCCAGATCCCAAATCCATGAGTTACGTTACATATTGCCTTAAGCACAATCCCGTATTACAAAACTAACTAGAGTGGTTCTGCCATTACGAAACTTTCTTTTATATCATTCTTATGAATTCTCCTATTTCCGGTTGCTAACGTACAACGAAAATTATAACAGTCTCTAAAAAATCAACCATTTAAAATTGAGAGATTTTAATACGTTAGTAACAACACAACACAGCGTATATCACGCACAAACTAACAAACTGCTTGCAAACATGTGTTTTGGTATTGAAAAGGGGGCTTGTTGAAACCAGAGAGTCGGAGTCGAAGAGTCGGAGTCGGAAGGATTTTGACCGAAGGAGTCGGATTCGGAGTCGCTGAAAAACATGTCGACTCCGACTCCGACCACTTTCGATTTGGATGAAATTTTACGGAAGTGAAAGCATGTCTTTGAAACTAACATATGGGTCATTCCATGTCAAGTGTCCCAAATTTCGGAAAAATCCCCACTCGACCCCCTCCGATTTTGATGAAAATTTTTTTGGATGTACATCTAAGACTTGCATGAAACCATACCAAATTATAGTTCTATAAGCCTTATAGTTTATCCAATAAAAATTATGGAAAAAAGGCCTCTTTTTCGTGTCTTGAAAAAAATGACCAGATCGTCAAGTTTGTGCTTTTATTGCTCGCGACCTAAGACGATTATCAGGCTCAAATTTGGTGATTCTGATCACTGTTTAGAGTAGAATAGCCTACTTGTATAACAAAAGCTCCATACACTGTAGATTTTTTGCAATTTGCTGCCAAAGTTGGTAAAAAATCGTATTTTGGTAAATTTTGATCATACGTTAACAGCTTGTATCTGCTGAGAGAATGACTTTCTGAAACTAATTCTTTCCTCGTTTATAGCCTGATAGTTCTTCCGAAAGATGTGCAAGTGGCATCTCGATAGCTCAAATAATTGCTGAATTATGCGGGTTGAAATTCCAGTTAAATTTCTTTTTTCTCAATTTTGTCTCAATTTCAAAGGGCAATATCTCAAAAGGTTCATCTTGGATTTGAATTTTCTTTACATCATTGGAAATAACACACTTTTTTTTAACTAAAAAACGTTATTTTTATTTTTGAGACAAACCAGTTTCAAGGGTTATTGCAGGTCAAAAATATGTACGTCATTCAACGTGAAATCAAAGAAAAAAAGACATTAGACCTCAAAAGTTGATGTCAATTTGTTCTATTAAAATTTACAGGAGCTATTGTACTTATGTTCTGATAAAAAAAAAAACCTTTTTTAGATGTTTTTGAACTTTAGTTTTTGTGTGCGCATCCGTAAAAACTCAAGAAATGGCAAAAAGTAAAGTTTTGTTTTTAACAAAAATAATTGTCTTCTTATCGCTGCTATAAGAGCTTGAGTCTTATCCTATGTGTTATTTTTAAGTTCTTGAAACATAATTTCGGATGATATGTCACTTGGCAAGGTGTCATTAATATTTTAAATTCATAAAAAGCATCGTTTCCTTTTTCAAAAAAAAAATTAATAAAAATAAAAATAATTAATAATTCAGATAAATAATAAATAAAACAGTTAATATGGTGTGCACGTGATAAAAAATATGTATAATAGGACTGCAGAGCCATTTTTCTAAAATGCGATAACGAAAGTTTTCGATAGAGTTGAATATTGCAATTATTTCCACCGTGTAAATAAATGATAACAATAGTAATTGAAAATATGATGAATATTAATTGAAAATCCATTCATTATACTGTCGAGGATGTGTTTAGATATTCAGCCTATGATTGCAATTTGCCCATAAACAAAATCGATGAAAAATGGGAAAATGCTTTTTATGACCTTGAAACATTCTACAACCTTGCCAAGTGACATATCATCCGAAATTCTGTTTCAAGAGCTTAAAAATAACACATAGGATAAGACTCAAGCTCTTATAGCAGCGATAAGAAGACAATTATTTTTGTTAAAAACAAAACTTTACTTTTTGCCATTTCTTGAGTTTTTACGGATGCGCACACAAAAACTAAAGTTCAAAAACATCTAAAAAAGGTTTTTTTTTTTATCAGAACATAAGTACAATAGCTCCTGTAGATTTTAATAGAACAAATTGACATCAACTTTTGAGGTCTAATGTCTTTTTTTCTTTGATTTCACGTTGAATGACGTACATATTTTTGACCTGCAATAACCCTTGAAACTGGTTTGTCTCAAAAATAAAAATAACGTTTTTTAGTTAAAAAAAAGTGTGTTATTTCCAATGATGTAAAGAAAATTCAAATCCAAGATGAACCTTTTGAGATATTGCCCTTTGAAATTGAGACAAAATTGAGAAAAAAGAAATTTAACTGGAATTTCAACCCGCATAATTCAGCAATTATTTGAGCTATCGAGATGCCACTTGCACATCTTTCGGAAGAACTATCAGGCTATAAACGAGGAAAGAATTAGCTTCAGAAAGTCATTCTCTCAGCAGATACAAGCTGATAACGAATGATCAAAATTTACCAAAATACGATTTTTTACCGACTTTGGCAGCAAATTGCAAAAAATTTACAGTGTATGGAGCCTTTGTTACACAAGTAAGCTATTCTACCCTAAACAGTGATCAGAATCACCAAATTTGAGCCTTATAATCGTCTTAGGTCGCGAGCAATAAAAGCACAAACTTGACGATTTGGTCATTTTTTGCAAGACACGAAAAAGAGGCCTTTTTTCCATAATTTTTATTGGCTAAACCATAAGGCTTATAGATCTATAATTTGGTATAGTTTCATGCAAGTCTTATATGTACATCCAAAAAAATTTTCTTCAAAATCGGAGGGGGTCGAGTGGGGACGACTCGTACACTTGACATGGAATGACCCATATACAAATTTTCAGTTTCCAATATCCAAATCCTAAGCATCTAGGATACCTAAAAAAAGGGCTTTAAAATGGCGGGTCTGCTTCGTGAAACGAATTGCTATGTTTAGACTTATGTTGCAAAAAAGTTTATAACACTCTAGATCTGAAACGTTAAGAGCTTAAAGTGCATTTAGTTGCTAATACGTCAAAAGTGACATGAAATCTAAACAAACATAATGCAAAAGCTCGTACTTTTTTTTTGGCAAAGTATTTGTTTTGAACGAGTTACAGTTGCAGAGCTTCAATATTGATTTAAAAAATATTTTGTCGCCCAAAGTGGCTATTAAAATCCTTTCACGGGAAAAATACCCGTTTTTCAACTCGTTATAGATGAAGTTCCCTGCTTTCAATCTTCTTGTTCGTCAGTACGATTGGAAAGAACATATTTTGTCTATCAAATTAGGTTTATTTTTAATTGTATTCTTTTTATGCATAGTTTTTTTTGTTTTTGCTATACAATATGCATTTAATGTATATATCTTTGAAATGACGGACCTGCTTTCAAATATCGTATTTACGTTGCACTTAAAGTGGAATATCCGTATAAAGCATAATGAAAACGCAAGTGACGCAAGTAAATAAAAAATATTTATAGCAAAAAAGTAATGTGTTAAAATAAAGTCTGGTGATTTAACAAGAAAAGGATTAGTTTTGTACGGAGTCAAATGCCAAAAACGTCACTTGTCTTTTGCTCCGGAGAAAATGGACATTTTGAGAAGTCGCAATGACCTCCCGTGACCTTCAATTGGGAAACCACACTTGCTCCCCCCCCCCCCTAACGTGAGTCCTGGCTACGACCGTGAATAAACATGAAACTGTTATAAATGGACTTCATAATTTAACCTTTGTTTATTGTGTTTCCCTCTTCACATTTGGGTAAAAAAAATAAATAATTAAAAACAGCAGGAGTTGGAGTCGGAGTCGAAGAATCGGAGTCGGAAGTTTTAAAAGCCCGGAGTCGAAGTCGACCATTTTTCTTCAGACTCCGCAGCCCTGGTTGAAACCCTGAAGTCCAGGCCCGTCATTTATGGGGTCAGTGGCAATCAAATACCCCCCCCCCCCCCAACAACATATCAATTTTGCAACATATCAAATTCATAATTTATCCGTATCTTTATCTTTCATGAGGTCACTTCCAGGTCCACCATGTTTGATTCGTTAACAAAAAACCACTTGATTACTCTTTTTACCCAACTCTCCTACTTTAAACACAAGCATTTCGTCCGTTGTTTTGAAATTTTATCTCCCCCCCCCCCTTTTTTTAGGTTATCTTATCTCTAAAACCGCAACACAGTAACAGAGTTTTCTTGACTTGGATTCATTTCCGGCTCTGTTTTCTCCTGCACTTGTACAATGATACAACATTGCAGAAAAGTGGGTAAGGGTGCAGCAGCAGCACTTTCAGATTATTAAAATTTTTCTGCTTAATATTAATACGGTTTTTTTTACATATACAGTATTCATGGAAATTTCGTTTTCTAGCAAAAACATCTCTATCACCTCGTACAGATGAAAATATACAAAAAAATGTAACACAAAGAGTTACTGCACCTGTTTGAAGTAAAGAATTAGTATGATTATTTGTAATGACAGCAATTTTTATTTATTTATATTTTTATTATTTTTTATTGCTCCGAAAGAAGCTCAACAGCTATGTTAGATATGTCACGAAGTACAAAAATTTTAAATGGTGTTAGAAGTGTAGTTAAGCAACAGTAAAAGTAGTTAAATGTAAGGTCAATTCACTCCCAATCTTACCCTACTTTAAATAATAAAAATAAAAATAAAAAAAACGTTAGCAACAACTTGAAATTATTAATTTCAATAATAAAAAATGTATTTCATTTGCAGCCTAAGCAACTTGTAAGTATTTATGACTTAAAAGAAAACTCAAATAGTGATAGATACTAATAACTATGAATATGAAAAGAAATGTTAATAACATCATTATTGTACTTAAACCATCGTTTTTTCACTGTCTGCAAATCAAAAAGAGTTTTTTTTTGAACACAGCATTGGACATAAAGCAAATGAAAGACGATTTTTTTATCACAGAAATCTGCCGTCAGTGTTTGAACTCAACCAGTTCCAGCCTAGCGTAAAAGTAATACTTTTAGGAAAACGCTTGACGGAATCTGTGGGAGTCATTTTTCCGGAAGACGAAGCCATTAGGAATGCAAAAGGCAAACAAAAGTATTTGAGCGGGCGGTCTTTCATATTTTTGCGCTTTTTTCTTTTACCTGGGCTCTCCGCTATTCACGTGTGAACACTCTCTTTTATTTCCTCATCACGGCAGCAAGAGTTTAATCTTTCGTTCTCTCTCTCTCTCTTGGAAGGATGAGACTGGATGAAAGAAACATTAGGCACGTGGGCGGGAAAAAAGTTCCACTCGGATAGAGACTAGTTCTAATAAAAAGTAAAATTTGCATTTTTTTTTTTTTTTTTTTTGTAGATATTTGATACTTACAGAGACTTAAGTTGTGTTAAGTGTTACTTTAAAAATACTGGACGCGTGATTAGTTATATTAAAAAACTACTTATTATATATATATATATATATATATATAGGGTGAGTTCTGGTAAGTGCGTACCCTTTTTTTCAAAGTTCATGTTCTCAAGCATGCTGCTCTGTTGAAAAATCTTGTACAGTCACAATTTTTTTTTAGTTTTCTTTCCAGATCCTTTACTAAGATTTTCAAGCATATAATATATCAAATAAACCATAAGCATAAGTTTTGTGACCTGGTTTATGACACCTATTCTAAGGTACGCACTTTCCCTACATAGCGGGGTAAGTGCGTCCACCTTAAATCATGTGAATATGAGTAGGAAAAAACTTCTGGCACACATTAAATATGTTAGGTAATTGCCTTGGGATGATTCCTCATACTAGAGATCAGCACTTGCTTACATGGATGAAAGGCAATCAGGGATATCCCACGTGTCTTGCGAACAACTGTGATTTGAAGATTGAGAGAGTTGTGTCTGTGATTCCTCCTCTGTCCTTTTAATTAGACCAAGTGAGCAAATGTAAGTTGTTTTTATTTAGTAATAATCACTCGTAGTCTACATAGTTTATTTTGGTTTAATACATTAATCAGTCTATGTTTAAGCCAGGGTTCGCACTTACCCCTTCTTAAATGTAAGATGAGACATGTGTGTCCAATAGCGTTGTTGTAAGTGCGTAGCCCTATGATTTTCTGAAATTCTATTTGTGTGGTAGATCGTTAGGTAACCTGATTGAACAATTCGTTTTTTTTCTTTCTTTTTGAATAAGTACGGTTTTCAAATATTTTTCTTATTAGAATCAGCAGCACTAAGAAAAAACACAAAATAAAGAGCAACAAAAAGAAATAATTGATCATGATATGATACTTGTACTTTTTTTCTCTTGTACATTGAAATTGTTTTTCACAAGGTGTTCTTAATTTTCTTAAATATAATTTATTCATTACTCCACCTTCGTTTTTTGAATCAGTTGGTTCCTTATTTAGTGTTTCACTTAATTTCATTGCTTCATTGGTCATTCTGGTTTAAATTAAGTATAGCTTATGATCGCTATTTTCAACGAAAAATTTACTAACTGATATCTAAAAGCTAATATATTTCAAATGTAATAAATAAAATTGAAATCTTATGCCGCATTCAATGTAAATATAAATAATTGATGGAAATGACGTCGGATTTATAATCGGCTTATAAAAGAGTTATAAGCAAAATTAAAGGTGAATTACGAGAGTCGGATTTTCCACGTAATGGTACACACTTGCCTCATCATAATGGCACGCACTTGCTCCGCATAATAGTACGCATATGCCTCATGATAGTGGTACGCACTTTCCCCATCAATAATGGTACGCACTTACCCCCACCTTACTTTAAAGAAAGGGAAAGTGCGTACCGTCATATAAACAAATTTTAGCTAGAGTATTTGATCAAAATACGCCATGAATGTTATTAGTAGCTATTACTCAAAAGAAACAACTTGCATTTCTTGACTTCAATTGCTTGGCATGACTACAAGAGAAACTGAAACAAAACCTTCTCAATCTTTACTTTAGAGTTTTTTTGAAGACATTTAAGTTGTCTCAGATTGTGTTTCGTCTATTGAATCCAGGACTGAATTTTACCTATTGAAATTATCATTAGACAGTAATCTAACATAGTCGATGTGTTGCAGAAGCCATTTCAGGACAGTGTTCATATAATTCCCAGTGGACGCACTTACCCCGTGGACGCACTTACCAGAACTCACCCTATATATATATATATATATATATATATATATATATATATATATATATATATATATATATATATATATATATATATATATGTATGTATGAAACATGATTTTAATGGCTAAATAAACGTAAAGTGGAATGAAAATAATTGTCCCATTAACGTTTGCAGTTAATTGTTTTAGTTATGCTGTTAGATGAATTAAAAAAGAGCTTGGACTTTTAACGTGAAAAAAAAAAAAAATGTGCATATCTCAATAAACGTTCTTTCTTCTTTTAAGTATATTAGAAGAAAACGTTCTAAGTCTTTTTTTTTTAATTCAAAGTGTAAAGAGCAGTTTGATTGCATTAAAATAAAAACATGGAGTTTTCCGCTAGTAAGAAAAACAGGCAGTTTCCAATCACTTAAAATAGAGTTTGCGACATAAGAAACATATTTTTTCAACTTACTGTTTTTTTTCAAAAAAAAAAAAAAAAGTCAACAATTACCAATATGAACTTCTCAACAAATAATTTAAGACATTAGAATTTCTTTCTTTATTTCTTTTTCTTTTGAGCAGTACAATTTACATTTTGCGAAAGTTAGAAATTTGACTGAAAAGTTTCCAACAGTGACATAATAGCTGCGAAAGCAAAACTTAAATTTGCAGTAACTCTTAATAAAGCTTTAAGCATAGTTGCTACAAAAGACAATACTGTTTTGTGATTTTTGTGACTATTATTTAATTGCTGAAAGTAAATTCGTATGTTTTCTGCTAGCAATTACAAAATCTGATACTATTTAATTTCTATAGTTTTATTTTTCTCATCATTTAAAAATTAAACTTTAATTTTAAACGCTATGTACTACATTGAAAAGTATTTATGTATATATTCGACCCTCGATATAACGAACATCTCTGTCCCCCAGAAAAAGGTCTTTGGAACGAGTGGTCGCTGTACGAGGTAGAAAATAGAGTATATTGGGATGACGTTGGGTTTTTCCCACCAGTCGTTGTATTGGATAGTCTTTATAACGAGTGGTCGTTATAACGAGCGTCGACTGTAGTATCAAATTGTATCCCTTCTTGTAATCCGCCTCAGATCATGATGTCAGTACAAGCGTCCGGTTTTAACAGCTAAAGCGTTTGAAATCTCCTTAGCGGATGTTTCAGACTTGTAGCACAGTCCTTCGGTATACAAAATGGCAAGCGTGGTGATATCAAACGGATGTAATATCTATTGGGAAATCCTATGCAAATTCGTGTACCCCTTTGAATAATCTAATGACACTCTGCAAGCTGCGGGAATTTGATTTCAAGTGCTGATGCCAACACATTGGGCGAGATTCAATTGTTACGACGTGGCTCGTTAAACAATTTCAGATTGCTGCATACAATCTGATAAATTAGTAAGATAGAGGGGCAACACTTCAAGTATCGTGTGATGATTTTTGTGAATGATTTTGGTTTCTTAAAAGTAGGACAACAACTTAAGTACGGAATGTAACATTGATAATCGTGAAGGCAACTTTGAAATTCAGATGTGCTTGAAGACGAATCAAAAAAGAGAAGCAATTGGTATATTTACATGTGTGTCAGTTTGATTTTCGTGGGTCAGTTGATGCAATAAGTGGTTTAGGTAGGCATGTTTTATTATTCATCAGATATTATTGAATGTCAAAAATACATTTCAAAGATATTAATATGACATGAACATTAAGTTGAACTACCAGTACCTGGCATTACTTGATGCAAGATTATTAACTTTAATGTTTTTTTCCCTTTCTTTTGATATTTCCTATTGTTATTTTAGTGCAATTACTGACACATAGACACATATACATACTAAAAAAAATGTTTTTATCGTATGTTCTTCGTTTCTCTTTTACTTTTCTTGTATCATTGTGTTCATCTTTTTCTTTTATTTAAACTTACTACTAAACTAACATGCATATTATTTTACTCTTCAAAGTGTCAACTTTAAAATAATTGCGTCATGCATGACAGCTTCAACATGGGGGGCAAATATCATAAATACATATACGAACTATTTTGTTCCTAAAAATAATGAATGATATAAAGGAAATATTTGGAAAAAGAAACGCATATCGACATATGTAATAAGTAACGCGGGGTTTCTTTCTACTAAAAATGAATATTTCGTATTAAATATCTGATTCTTCTTAAATACTAAACTTGCACGACAAAAGCCATAAAAAACCCAATTATATCAAATTTACTTCCAATTCACTCAAACTTTTACCTACAACTTTTCTCTTGCATAACTACATTGTCATACATTTCTTGAACCCTCCAGAGCTATTCCCCTTTTTGATACGCCTCCGACCGATTATAAAAGTGTAACACATTTATTAAAGCACTGCTTCCCCCCCCCCCCACACCATACTCCACGGCAGAACATTCTGACTATTCTCTGGTGGGAGATGATACCTTATACCGTTTTGGAATTCTGCATTCATTCCCTCCGCCAGAAATGTAGTAGTAATTTGGAAGAAAATTCTTCCTATTCACGGAGAGGACGGTTTTCGAAACTTTATGAATAAAGTAGATCCGTGTAGAGTTTCTCCTCGGGGGATGCATGGTCCTCCTTTGTTTGCCTTCAACGTTACTTATGAAAGTATTGATGCATTCTGGCTGAATTTGGGACGAGGGATTATTGTGTTGGTAATTATAAATCTCAGAAGCTGTGGTTTAATTATTTCTTGCTTACGATATTGCGGTCTCTGTGTTGGATGAGTTATGTGTAATATTCAAGTTACAGAATCTTGAATGTACTTACATCTATTTTCTATCTCTGGTTCTTTTTCTTTCTTTCTTTTTTTTGCAATCTTTTTGTTACGACAAGGGCGAAACATATTAAATTTGCGAATGAAAGCCATTTCTTCAATGATAAAACATACAAGATTAAACTACTGAGAGAAACAACGTAAATCTGCTCTATGATATCATTCATATTTACCCCTCGTAATTCACTCCGGCCACATAACGACTGATAAGATGCATAATTTCAAATTTTGTAAATTATTGCAAAGTACAAGGGTTGTTTTTTTTTTCAACCTCCGATGGGCTATACAAAATAAACGGATTCAAAAACAAAAAATATTTTATCATTAAAAGTAAAGTACAATGCTCTACAATTCTCTACATAATCACCTTGACGATTGAAGCACTTGTTATGTCTGTGAACAAGCTTTATAATAGCCTCCTCGTAAAATGTTGCCGCCAATGATTGGAAGTTAGTTGTGACGATGTCTTTGGGTTCCACGTCCCTTTGGAAGCACGATGATTTTCCAGACCCAAGCAGGGGTCTCCAAGTCTCTATTTCAGTTTAGGGAGCATATGTAAGTCACTTGGTACTCGGTCGGAACTTTATGGTGGGTGTTCAAAAATGTCCCATTGCATGCATGAAATTGCTGGAGGAACCGTTGAGTTACACGAGCGCTATGATGACGGGCATTGCTACCCTGCTTAGGAAGACCCCTGTTAGGGGTCTGGAAAAGCATCGTGCTTCCAAAGTGGCGTGGAATCCAAAGACGCCATCACAACTCACTTCCAATCATTGGCGGCAGCATTTTACGAGGAAGCTATTATAAAGCTTGTTCACGGATATAACAAATGCTTCAATCGTCATGGTGATTATGTAGAGAATTGTAGAACATTGTACCTTACTTTTGATAATAAAATATTCTTTGTATTTGAATCCGTTTCTTTTTTGTAGCCAATCGGAGGTTGAAAAAAAAAAAATCCTCGTAATTTGTTACATGGATTTTCTTCCTGTCAAACAATTTACGATGCATTACAATGTGAATCATTAAGAGCAAGAATCTGAGAGAGTGTCAAGCCTGTGATTCATGACCTCTCAGTTTTTTTCCAAAAAATTACCAAATGTTTATTATCTTATTGAAAGACCAAATCCAGAATGTTTTGCTCTAAAGTTAAGTTGTTTAGTTTTTATGGATCCCTAAAGTTGAAGGTGCGGCATCAAAAATTAAGCGGATTTTCAAGACATGGAAATTGCTGTGAACCAAAACCCTTACTAGGAACTTTTTAACTCCAAATTTCTTTTTATATATGGAATATAGAAGGTTGAAACTTTACAAAATGAACGTTAAATTTGTGGTAAGTTGTTGCCGAAGGTCAGTGAAAGCCCTCAAAATAAGGCATTTTTGACGTTTTATAGCGTTTTTGAGGTCCAAAAACAGCTTGTACATTTCAGTTGGCACGGCAAAAGTAGTGTCGTTTGAAAGACCAGTGTAAGCACTTTAAAATAATGTATAAATAACCGAGGAAAGTTCAACGTGCTTTTAGTTGCGTAAGGCCGAAATATGAAAAATGTCATATTTTACCGATATTCAAACGGTCATAACTTCCTCTGCCAACAACATATTGAAATATTTTTTTTGCCAATGTCATGCTCTATTCTTTGCCTTAACAGAACAGTTGAGTCCTTTGAGGCGAAATGTAAAAATTTTTTTTACAAAAAATGTATTTTTTCCTGTGCAATTTTTTTAAAAAATTTTTCACATTTCGCCTCAAAGGACTCAACTGTTCTGTTAAGACAAAGAATAGAGTATGACATTGGCAAAAAAAAATATTTCAATATGTTGTTGGCAGAGGAAGTTATGACCGTTTGAATATCGGTAAAATATGACATTTTTCATATTTCGGCCTTACGCAACTAAAAGCACGTTGAACTTTCCTCGGTTATTTATACATTATTTTAAAGTTCTTACACTGGTCTTTCAAACGACACTACTTTTGCCGTGCCAACTGAAATGTACAAGCTGTTTTTGGACCTCAAAAACGCTAAAAAACGTCAAAAATGCCTTGTTTTGAGGGCCTTTACTAACCTTACGGCAACAACTTACCACAAATTTAACATTCATTTTGTAAAGTTTCAACCTTCTATATTCCATATATAAAAAGAAAATTGGAGTTAAACAGTTCCTGGTAAGAGTTTTGGCTCACAGCAATTTCCATGTCTGGAAAATCCGCTTAATTTTTGATGCCGCACCTTCATCTTTATGGGTCCATAAAAACTAAACAACTCAACTTTAGAGCAAAACATTCTGGATTTGGTCTTTCAATAAGATAATAAACATTTGGTAATTTTTGGGAGAAAATCTGATAGGTCATGAATCACCTCATAATGCTAGGCGTGACAGTTTCTCAGATTGTTGCTCTTAAGTGTGACAACAAGTTTTCTAATAAAAATTCGTCATAGACTAAATCGCTATCCGTCTGAACTGAACACATATGAACAAACTGATTAGAGGAAAAGTTTGATCGTTTGTCTTAACCAACATTTTAAAATGCACATGTTTCTTTGCATATTAATTTCGCAATGTTAAAACAAACTTTTAATATGCGAAACACCGCCAACTCGGTTATTTCGATCCATGGACAGCAGTTTCGTGTTTATTATGCACTCATTAGCATGGAACATGAGAGTAACCGAGTTGGAGTCAAAAATCTTCTGATAGAGCAAAGAGAGCCAAAAACACTGGTAGCTAATGTGAAATTAGAATACCAGCGAGCGACAGCACTTGGTACGGTACAACTCGTAAATCTAAGGCAGAGCTTGGGTATAAAGCAATGAGTAACCACTCCTAAGCAAGGGCTAAGGCAGGAACATGCATGTTACTCATTGCTTTAAACTTTTACTAGTTATTTTTTAGATAAGATGTGAACTTAGAAATTTAATGTTCCCCATGGATAGATTTGATGCAATTGTTGTGAATCCAAACGTATACAGAGACAGTGGTTTCATAATGATAAAGGTAAAAGCATTTTATTAATACTAACGGATATCTACAGAACATAAACATGGTAAAAACAAAATACAGGATCTACATGACCACCAAACGGCAGAGAAGAACGTACAACGATATTTTATAAGATAAGAAAGAGGACGTGAGACCTCTGTAGCCAACCCTGCCTAACAGAAGAGTTCATTTCATTTTTTTCCAATGGTAGAGGGCATAGAATTGCCACTGAACAGAAATACAATGTAATTTATACATAACTTTTTGTAATATTTCTCTGACACTAACCCTAAAATAGAGTATAATTTAATCAGAGGTAAATATATGGAGATTCCTATTCAAAGGGATTGAAACCAGAAAAAAGTATTTTTTAAATGCAGGTGTCCATAAAATGAGGTACTAATTAAAATATCTTTACCGTTCATTAGCAAAACGTCTACATAACTAAATCAGAGATAGCTAGCTACAAACACTGTCACAGTTGCAATTTTAATGCTCCCTCAACTAGCCCTAATCTCTTGCATGATTACATTAGTAACAACTGTTTCACTTCTCGGCTCTCCCGCAGCACATTCAGCCGCTTTTATCAGTGTGTTAACAATGGTCACATTAAAAATATTGTTAAATTGACAATGTTCAATACATTAACAATGTTCAATGTTCATAAACTGGGACCAGAAAAAAGTCTTTTTATTACAGGTGTCCATAAAAGGAGGTACTACTTTCAATCTCTTCATCGTTCATTAGCAAAACGTCTACATAACTAAATCAAAGGTAGTTAGCT
This sequence comes from Uloborus plumipes, assembly GCA_038373865.1. Lineage (NCBI taxonomy): Eukaryota > Metazoa > Arthropoda > Arachnida > Araneae > Uloboridae > Uloborus > Uloborus plumipes. Next base: position 21,990 of record JAXGGA010006036.1, read on the forward strand.
ACAAACACTGTCACAGTTACAATTTTAATGCTCCCTAAACTAGCCCTAATCCCTCGCATGATTACATTAGTAACAACTGTTTCACTCCTCGGCTCCCCCGCAACGCATTCAGCCGCTGTTATCAATGTGTTAATATTCAGGGCATTCGGATTTACAACAATTCACTTCAAGTCGTTCCAAGATTAATCTGAGATATTAATGCTTATACATATTTGCGCTGCGCTGATTAGTTCGGGTAATTTCCGGCGAGCATGCTAAATTTATTTCCTTTTGCAGCGAATTATAATGGATACTGTAATTAATGACAAAATTTTAATCACAGTTGGCAAAATGTATTAATATTTCCGAAAGTTTTCAACGATGACTGTATTTCTCTCTAACGTATTTGTGATACGTTTTGGTTTTTCGTTTAAGAACAATTTTTCTGAAGAAAGAATTAACTCGTGTTCTTGATAACAGTTTGTATATATGTCACACCGGGGCCTATTTTGAATTTTACCCTGGATAAAGTGAAATACACTACAGCAGTAATACTAGTAGTACAAACCCGGCTTCTTTTAAGGCAAATTTTTTGACTAGACAAAGTCACACACACACACACACACACACACACACACACACACACACACACACACACACACACACACACACACACACACACACACACATATATATATATATATATATATATATATATTTAGGTGTTTTTATATGAGGTCCGCCCTCGGGCGTGCACAAAGTCAGTGTAAATAACAACAATTAAAAAATATTTGAAAAACGTCTAGAAAAAGTTTTGAAAAAACGTTAAAGATTCAAAATGCAATACGACAATTTTTCATAAACAACTAGAATTTCAAAAAATATCTGGGTAAGTTACTGCTTCGTCTACGGAGAGCGGGAGCAGTTGGTGAAAATAATAATTTGCAGGTTTCTGAAGAGGTCAGCTGCACACGAGTTAGCATAACAAGAAAGGATTTTAAGTTTTGAGAGGTCCAAAAGGACGAAGAAGTGAAATACTACTGCCAACTCATGAATACAACCAACCCCCCCGCTCTGACCTGCAAATAAAAGAAAGACAGATCACTTACCCAGTATTAGAAAAAAGAAGCAACACCATTATTCGTATTCCTCTTGCTCAATCCTTTTCCGTACCAAGTCGATGCGGTTCGCAGAGCTCGCTTCCATGCAACACCTCCCTCAAAACGGGTTTAAGTACAGCATATCATCAGAGTTGAAAGGAAACCGTTGCCAAAACGTAGTTGTTTGGGTGAAAAAATTATCGATTCTGCCGAAAAGATTTATTAAACAAATTAAGGTAGTAAAAGATAAACTCTGCAGGATAGTTGTTTTGGTAATATAGACCAGCAATGAATTTGTAAACCTGTTTGTTAAAATGTTTCTTATCGTTACAGATCTTGAAAAATCTGCAGAGTTGGCCGATTATGATATTTATAAAAATTTTTTTATGTAAATTACTAAACCAATGAGGCATGCACTTTGCATGAAAGTTGAAATGTTCTTTTTTATCGTAAAGATCTGTTGAAAGTTGAGAATCTCTAATTTTAAAGGAAATATCTAAAAAGTTCGCAGAATCAATTTCTTCATTGGCCTTGTTTAGTTGTAGTGTTTGTGGGTAAACAAGTTTAAATTCTTCTTCCATATTTTTATTAAAGACGAGGATATCGTCGATATACCTGAAAATGCTGATCCTTTTATTATATTTAACAGTGTAATATTATTATTAACTGTTAAATATAATAAAAGGATCAGCATTTTCAGGTATATCGACGATATCCTCGTCTTTAATAAAAATATGGAAGAAGAATTTAAACTTGTTTACCCACAAACACTACAACTAAACAAGGCCAATGAAGAAATTGATTCTGCGAACTTTTTAGATATTTCCTTTAAAATTAGAGATTCTCAACTTTCAACAGATCTTTACGATAAAAAAGAACATTTCAACTTTCATGCAAAGTGCATGCCTCATTGGTTTAGTAATTTACATAAAAAAATTTTTATAAATATCATAATCGGCCAACTCTGCAGATTTTTCAAGATCTGTAACGATAAGAAACATTTTAACAAACAGGTTTACAAATTCATTGCTGGTCTATATTACCAAAACAACTATCCTGCAGAGTTTATCTTTTACTACCTTAATTTGTTTAATAAATCTTTTCGGCAGAATCGATAATTTTTTCACCCAAACAACTACGTTTTGGCAACGGTTTCCTTTCAACTCTGATGATATGCTGTACTTAAACCCGTTTTGAGGGAGGTGTTGCATGGAAGCGAGCTCTGCGAACCGCATCGACTTGGTACGGAAAAGGATTGAGCAAGAGGAATACGAATAATGGTGTTGCTTCTTTTTTCTAATACTGGGTAAGTGATCTGTCTTTCTTTTATTTGCAGGTCAGAGCGGGGGGGTTGGTTGTATTCATGAGTTGGCAGTAGTATTTCACTTTTTCGTCCTTTTGGACCTCTCAAAACTTAAAATCCTTTCTTGTTATGCTAACTCGTGTGCAGCTGACCTCTTCAGAAACCTGCAAATTATTATTTTCACCAACTGCTCCCGCTCTCCGTAGACGAAGCAGTAACTTACCCAGATATTTTTTGAAATTCTAGTTGTTTATGAAAAATTGTCGTATTGCATTTTGAATCTTTAACGTTTTTTCAAAACTTTTTCTAGACGTTTTTCAAATATTTTTTAATTGTTGTTATTTACACTGACTTTGTGCACGCCCGAGGGCGAACCTCATATAAAAACACCTAAATATTTAGAATGCATTTAATGCTCTAGCTGCAATTATGCGCTGATTGAATGTAGAATATCTTATTTTCACATTTCACCCATATATATATATATATATATATATATACACTCAGGCACATTGAAAATAGCGACCCAAGAAGAAATCGTCGGATTGAAATGAAATTTAATACACATAATGATACAGATGGGAGACTCACTTGATCTCAAAATCAAGACAATTAAACTAAAACAGGGTGAGCAACGACACAAATACAGGGAATCTGTACAATGTCGAAACTTGGCACCCCAATGTCGAAACCCGCACAACTGGTGTAATGGTCTGGGGGCTATATCCTATGATAGCCGGTCCAATCTAATTGTGATGCGTGGAAACTTAACCGGCCAACGTTACGTTGCTGATATTCTTCGACCCCATGTAGGACCTTTCCTAAATGGTCTCCCAGGGGCAATTTTCCAGCAAGATAATGCTCGTCCGCATACAGCAAGAGTTGCTCAAGACTTCCTACGTCATTTTCAGACCCTTCCATGGCCAGCCAGCTCCCCCGACTTATCCCCTAGAGAGCATGTGTGGGATCAGCTAAAACGTCAGATGCCATCGTGTCATTCTGTGCGTGATTTGGAGTTGGCTGTTACAAATTTGTGGGCCCATCTGCCTCAGGACAACATCAGGCGTCTAATCAACTCAATGCCGGACCGTGTGGCGGCATGTATTGCAGCTAGAGGTGGTCCAACGCGCTATTGAAGTTGCTCTGTATTTGTGTCCTTGCACACCCTGTATTCGTTCAATTGTCTTGATTTTGAGATCAAGTGATTCTCTCATCTGTATCATTATGTGTATTAAATTTCATTTCAATCCGATACTTCTTCTTGGGTCGCTATTTTCATGTGTCCGGAGGGTATATATATAGTATATATATATATATATATTATATATATATATATATGATATAATATATATTATATATATTATATATATATATATATATATTATATTATGGGGGAGTAAATTTGGGGTTGCGATCAGAAGTAGAAATAAGTGTTTAAGGTTTAAACATATTCACGAATGATCCTTTCTTTATTAAAACTAATTTCCCCGCTTACTTTTCAAAATTTCTCACCTTTCCAACGAAATTTAATCTTTGTTAGTTATTTCACTAAACAATTTTCGTCCTTATTTTAAACAGATCAAAATCGTCTCACCTTCGTATAACATTACATTCGCTTTTCTTAATCTTTGACAAATTATATAACTGTAATAAAGTATTCACATTGACAATTAACCTAAGGAGTATAAAAGAAAATAATTTCCGTCAAAGAATTCCAAGCATCTAAATTTAATTCTAAAATTAGTTTTGCTTTTCATTAGAATTAAAATGGTCTTCTTATTTATTATTAAACTCTTAGTTTAGGGTGCGTAAGATTTTCTGAATAATTAATTTAAGAAATTAATGGAAAATCTTATACACGAAGCTCTACATAGAAAACTTGAAAGAAAGGCTCTGTTGTATCACTCGAATCCTAAAAGAGAAGAGGTCTGATGAAGACCAAAGCGCTCTATTGTTATTCTGAATATGAAAACGAAAAAAAAGTCAGCTTTTGTTATAAAAAAACAATGAAAGCATGGAACTGACGATATCGTTTTGACGGCTTTTTTTCTAATGATTACTTTAATCAACAAGCTCGAAAAGTTGTTTTATTCCTTGTCCATTTTTGCTTTCAATCATGTTCAGCCTTTGTCTTGACTGCGATTGAGAGTTAAACGTGTTATCTACAGAATAGTGTTAGAGCTAAGAACTTACATGGACAATGAATGATGTTGACTTTGAAATATTAATCATGTTTTAATCCCAGTTTTAAAATCTAATCTTAGCTTTTAAGAACAAATTGCTTAAAAGAAAGAAAATATTAATTATGACCTTAAGATTTGATATTTTTAAAACAATTAATTGGCTTATTTTGTATTGACTAAGCACTTACAAATGAACTTTTCTCAACAAAGTGGTTTGATATTTTTGGTGAGGAGTAGTTCTTGCTATGAGTATGGTTTATTGGTAATATAAATTGGACTGTATTTTTCAAAAATATTTGTACTTTCCGACACACAATGGGAAGGTTTTTGTTTTTACATACGTCCACCATAATGCCTAATATTTAATATTCTATTATTAGGATATACCATTTAACCTATTTTAATTAAAATACATTTTTAGGTGTTTTTTTTAATTTTTTCTAGAAGATTTAACATAGTATTTTAAAATTATATTTCGCACTCTCAAATATTTTTAACGTTTAATTTATGCTGCTCTTACAATGTTTAAAGGTATTTGCTTGCCAAGTTGTGAGGCTTACTACCAGCCCGTCATTTCAAGTTTTTTCCAGAGGGGGGGGGGTGTCAAAGGGCACAAACACAATGCAATTTTATTCGAAAACAACAAAAACCACGCCCAATTCTATGTAAATACATTGATTTCTTTTAGTCAGGGGGCACAATTGACAGCGGCCCAACCTCCTGACCCCGTAAATGACGGCCCTGCTTGCCATTCTACTTCCAAAAACGACTGATCTAAAAACTATAGCAGATTATAAATCCTCTTTTCAAAATTGATTTGTTTTGAAATACTAAAACTTGACACAAACGTTATTTAGCGTTACGAGGTTTGTCCGAAAAACACGTATAAAAGTTGAATAAAATCCTTATTTAAGAGCAAGAATCTGAGAGAGTGTCACGCCTGTGATTCATGACCTCTCAGATTTTTTCCAGTGTAAGCACTTTAAAATAATGTATAAATAACCGAGGAAAGTTCAACGTGCTTTTAGTTGCGTAAGGCCGAAATATGAAAAATGTTATATTTTACCGATATTCAAACGGTCATAACTTCCTCTGCCAACAACATATTGAAATATTTTTTTCGCCAATGTCATACTCTATTCTTTGTCTTAACAGAACAGTTGAGTCCTTTGAGGCGAAATGTGAAAAAATTTTTTACAAAAAATTTATTTTTTTCTATGCATTTTTTGTAAAAAATTTTTTTACATTTCGCCTCAAAGGACTCAACTGTTCTGTTAAGACAAAGAATAGAGCATAACATTGGCAAAAAAAATATTTCAATATGTTGTTGGCAGAGGAAGTTATGACCGTTTGAATGTCGGTAAAATATGACATTTTTCATATTTCGGCCTTACGCAACTAAAAGCACGTTGAACTTTCCTCGGTTATTTATACATTATTTTAAAGTGCTTACACTGGTCTTTTAAACGACACTACTTTTACCGTGCCAACTGAAATGTATAAGCTGTTTTTGGACCTCAAAAACGCTAAAAAACGTCAAAAATGCCTTGTTTTGAGGGCCTTCACTGAACTTACGGCAACAACTTACCACAAATTTAACATTCATTTTGTAAAGTTTCAACCTTCTATATTCCATATACAGAAAGAAAATTGGAGTTAAACAGTTCCTGGTAAGAGTTTTGGCTCACAGCAACTTCCATGTCTTGAAAATCCGCTTAATTTTTGATGCCGCACCTTCAACTTTAGGGATCCATAAAAACTAAACAACTGAACTTTAGAGCAAAACATTCTGGATTTGGTCTTTCAATAAGATAATAAACATTTGGTAATTTTTGGGAGAAAATCTGAGAGGTCATGAATCACCTCATAATGCTAGGCGTGACAGTTTCTCAGATTCTTGCTCTTAACAATTGGCAGCCACCGGCAGGTTGCATTACTGTGCCACTTGTAATGCACCATTGTAAATAAGAACGTAAAACTGAAAGTTATATTCAACTGCACTGCTTTAGTGGCTATCAACCACTCCTGATACAGGACCCAACACGGAAAGGATTAGTGAACATTGTCTAAAAATGATTCAAACTAAGCATAAATGATTTACTACAGAAAGAGTTTGGAAAATATGTTTATTTATTCATTTGTGAATTTTAAATCAAATGATAGATATTAAAATCGTTTCACTAGCTAATCATCAATATGAAATGCATTCTTATGAGCGAAGTAGCACCCCAAATGGCACGGTATCTGGTCAGCGGCGGATTTTCATGTTTGGGGGCTCGCCACAAATCATTTGAGAAGTTATCTTAGTTTATCACTGACTTATGTTAACCCATTAATGCCTGACATTTTTATTTCCAAAGATATTTTGTATACTGGTTACAAACAGTGCTTAATGGACAGGAAAAATAATAAAAAAAATATTATGTAAAAAATAATTGTTTTATTAAGGAAAGAAAAATCGTCCCTTAAAAGTGACGATAGACCCCAGAGGGTACATACTTTTTTTACTAAAATTTTTTTATGCCTACGATATAATACTTAAAAAGACATTTTATAAGAATAAATAAAATTAGCCATTAACATAAACTGGGAAGCTGGAATCGCTTTGAAAACTTAGCTTTTTTTCTTGAGATTGTGAACTATGTCATTTTTGATAAAGATCATATTAAAACTGCTACAGAACGCACTTTACAATGGTTACGTGCTGCAATCTGTTAATAACGAATTGAAACAATACCAAGGTACTAATCGAACACTATTATTTGGTTGAAATGTCAATTTGGGGAAATTCAGACCCTTTTTTGGACAGTCCCTAAAAAGGGACGCTAGGCATTAACCCTACACTGCATGGTGTTGCCAATTGGCTACATGGACAATTTGGCCTCCTTATGAACAGCAGAATGTAGTCATAAGGCAACTCAATGCATAAAAAGCAAGTATTGGGTATATTTAAAGCAATTATCACCATTTATCCTCCATGCATGGCAGCACTGGTCTGTTACATGCTCTTAAATGAATCCAAATGGATAGCTTTTAAAATCACTCAAACTACCATGTTTTGAAATTATTTTTTACAATGAAATATTTTTCTTCGTCTTTAAAAAAAATAACATGAATAAAATAAACATTTATCTTTCGTTTAAGATGAGTTTTACATCAAAATAATTATTTGGAAAAAATCTAGGACATAATACACGTCTGTAGCCATTTGGCAACATTATGCAGTAAGCATCCAGAGAACACTTCGATTCATCTCTACAATTCATGAAGTATGTGCTTTGTTTATGTTTCGCGCTAGCTTCTTTCTCTTTTTGGAAGGTATAATATAATCATGCGGACCCAAAAGTGGTACTTTCGGCTGTTCTACCGTTTATAAGACCTCGCAATTATCAATGCTTAGTTGATGTTCAACAGAGTGAACAAACGAAAAATCAATAGGGAAAAGCCTTTAAAACGTGTTCACTTTAGATTTTAGTTAGCACAAACGTTGTGCTTACACGGACAAGTAAAGTCATTAATAATTTTAAAATATAGTTTTGAAAAAAAAAATACGCTTTTACATTGGAATGCGCTGTGATCATCACGGGTTTCCCTCTGATTTTCAAAACTACTAAATATCCGCACTTAAGTTTACATGTACTTATAATACATCAATATGCAATACAGTTTAGCCTTTAGTATTAAAAATAATATTAAATATATTACTTTTATATTTGCAAAGAACGTAAATTTTATCTTTTATTCAGAGTTACATACATACATACATACATACAAACAAACCCACATGTGAAATTAATAAAAGCGTATTAAAAAGAGACCATGAGCTATAGAGGAACTAGTTACAAAACAAAAAAAAAAAAAAGAGAAAAGAAAGAAAGCTTGCGCGAGAGAGCCTCCAAAAGACATCAGATTTGACAGAATTGATCATCGGAAAGTACAAGTACATATAAAAAATAATGTAAAATGTCAAAATGTAAAGGATTACAAGAGTACAGAGTACCGAATGTTCAATTCCTCTATTTTTTTACAAAAAAGAACTAATTTCAAGACTATCATTTACAATCATTTTTATCTGTTGAATGCATGGTGTAGCCATTTGGCAACGAAACTATTTTTAATTAGAAAGGGGTGAAAATTTAGAGTTAAATTTTTTTAAATATTTTTCCATGTTTTCTTATTACATTGACAAACACATATATTTTTTTCTACGAAAAATAAAAAATCATGCAGTGTAGGGTAATGGGTTAAACATTCATTGCTTTGCTGTTTAGACTCATCTTCGGGTTCCCCATGATGATGGTAGCTTCTTGCAATTACAACAGTTCGACATGGTAAATCCACTACTGCATATAGACTGCATATAGTAGCATCATGAGAAAACAGGATACATACATTTTTTCTTATTGTTTAATTTTTCCTCACCGTTCATTCTTTAATGAACTTTCTTCGCGCTTGATTACTTTCGTATCAAATGGCTATCTCTCTAAGAGCTACATGATCGTCTTCAAAATAAGAGTTTTAAATATATGTTATCTTAGGGATTGTGATATACAAAGAACTGTTTGAATTTTTCCCCTCTTAACGTAATCTTGGACACAGTTCTTCCGTTGTATATTTTCAACATCAGTTTTTATTACAGATCTACCAAATTCGATTTTTGAAAAAGAAGAAAAAAAAAAATGAAAAAAATTAAGTAAAAACTGAACCAAGTGAGATCATTCTGATAGCTTTTGACTTTAATTAGGATGTGAAAAGATCGGTTTGCTTAATTTTTTATATCCTTCTGGTAGCCCTCCTCTGAGGAGTGTGGGATGTTTTGGGGAGGGTAATTAAAGAGAAAAAAATGACAGGAAACGCGGCACTTGAACCAAATGACATCCTGTTTGGGACTGCCACGTGCCTTATTCATAGTAACTTAGTGTACGCCTTTTCAAAACATGCTTTGGGTACGGCATTGAACAATGTACTCTAAGCGGCGGCAGTTCACGGAAATGGTTGTTATAAATCAGATTTAATAACCTGCACGAGTAAGAGTAGTAAAATAGATGATTCGCATTGATAAAAAATATTCATTTTTCTTCGGATTTTCTATTTACTGTTCAAAAATTATTTTATTTATATACATTTCGCATTGAATATGATTAATGTCGTATCTTAAGCGGAATGCCGTTTCCTGAAATAATTGGTATATTAAGGAACCATACTACCTACATATAAGGAATCACTTGAAATCATAAAAATTGATCAAAAATTTTTTTTTACCGTCTTAAATTATTCTCCAAAGTTGTCAATATTTGAACTATTTCTCGAGTTGCAAGAGTTTTACTTCAAAGGTTACCACATTGCTGACAATAAAATCCCAATCTTTAAACTTAATTACAGAAGAGTCACTTTTTTTGCTACATGTTGTTTTCTTCCAAACATGATTACACGACAGCAAATTCATCTTTCATAATTATTTTAAAACCATTAGATCCTACATATATATTTAAGTGGATATGGTCTGCCTGATTTGAGCCGTTAGTTGAAAAGCAAATTTTTAAACTTCAAAATTTCAACGATAATCTTGATCTTTTGTCCTTTTATTGTTGAAATAATAATAATAATAATAATAATAATAATAATTTAAAAAAAACTACTATCTCTAGAATCTTTATTGAGGCAAACTACGTAAAAAAACAATGTTGGAAATGTTTGTTGATAAAAATTGTGCCTAGAAAAATTAGATTTTTAAATTTCATGTTTCGTAAAATTTTATAAGTAATTCATTAAATATTAATTAGTTAAATACTGGTTAACATTAAAAAAAACAAAACAAAATATGCTGAAAAGATTTTAAACACACACTGCTGACCTATTTTTAAAACCTGAATTTTTAGAATGAGGAATAATTTTTAGAAGAATGAAAAGTTTTTTCCAAAACAAAATAATACCCTATTTCTGAATGAAAGTTGTTAAAATAATACTAAATCTGACTCTCTCCCCCCCCCCGCCCAATTTCAGCACTATGTGAGATTATTAGTAGTGTATTAGCCTATGTGGGTTTATTGAGAAAATTGGTTTTAAATTTAAACGACTATTTAATTTAACCTATTCACTTATTTTTTAATTACTTACTTTTACAGGAATTCTAAATAAAATTGAGATTTTACACCCCAGTGATTAACATCAACAAGCTGGTACCTGGTATAAGAGCATTAAACTTTATATATATTATAATACTGTCGGACTAAGAAAAAAAGTCGGATTTACAACTGAGTTCAAAATGTGAAACATCTTTTTAAAGTATTGTGCCTCCATATACTTGATTCAGATTTCACAACTATTTCAAACTTTAAAAAAAATCTGTTCACAAATAACGATAAAATAATGTCTCTAGAAAAAAATTTATACAGAGCTTCCTTGTAACATTAAATCAATTTTGAAAAGAAGTGTCGATGCGAAATATTGGCTTAATACGGCGAAAACGACATTTAAAATAGTGACATGCAAATAAAAAAAGAATCACAAAATCAATTTTGCGTGATAAAAATAACAACGTGGGATTATCCTCAAAATATTATTTCCAAAATGTGTGTCAGATTTTTAAATAAGAAATATTAGTTTTGTTATCAGAGAGCAATCGAATATCAGTAATACTTAAATATTGTTGTAGAGAAAATTACAACGTTAAGGAGGCACAAATAAGCAGGGATACTGCAGACACGTGTTTCGGCATTACAAGGAACACCTTTTTCAATGCGAAAAATTGGGAGCTTATGGATGCACAGACATCCGACAAAAGCTCAGACCGACAAAATCAAAGACATCCACTTTTGTCGGATGTCTGTGCATCCATAAGCTCCCAATTTTTCGCATTGAAAAAGACTTTCCTTGTAACGCCGAAACACGTGTGTGCAGTATCCCTGCTTATTTGTGCCTCCTTAACGTTGTAATTTTCTCCACATCAATAGCGCAAAGGTATTGTAAAACTTCACTTACATATTGGTTTATACATTATTTTTTATACTACTACTAAAGTATTTTGAGCTAGGTAATGCTATTTCAACAGTTTTATATGAAAATTGGGCTTGTTAACAATTTTGTAGAAGTCACGACATTTAAGAAATACACTTTTTGATTCTGAAAATAAAACCAATAACTTTTATCTTGCATGTGACGCACCTAGCGATAAACCGCCAACAAAGTTACCACTTTGTCAAAGTTGATAAATCATCTGAAATCTAAAAAGAAACATGTCTTTAACGAGAGGTGAAAGGTTACAGTTAGAACATTTCTTTAAAAACTTGACATGAGAGTAAAAAAAAAGAAGCAGTTATAAAGCTTTAAGAAAAACGTTAGTCATGTTTTCTTTCAACGGAAATTATGATAGGTTGACATTTTTTTACGCAATTTACAAAGCGTAAAATTACTTTTTAATTGACATTTTTTTGAAAACGTTTTATTTATGTGATGACTTTTTTTTTTATTTTGAAGATGCTTCTCGTATGAGCTCGTAAATGAGTAATGTCTTAAGAAGCTGTTTCTTGTTAAATCCTGTTTTCTCAACATAAGATGTATCAATGGTAAATTTAAACTCGACAGCAAGTAACATGAAATTGTAATTAATTCATTTTAAGCTAAATTACGCAAACAAACCTTGTGAATTATACATAACTGTAACATTGTTTATCCGAATTATATTTCTTTCTTTTTTTTTCCTGCAAATTTTTAAACATTGTATTCAAAATAATTTACAACACTGGAATTTCATTCCCTTGGCTGTTAGTACTACATTATTTGACCTAGTTTTCTGCATTTGAGCTGAAATTTCTACACTGGAAAATAATAAACTTATTTTTACAGTATAATACTGGCAGTCGATGTTCCAGTTTAAAACTAAACTTCACAGTAATTAACTGTAAAATTTCTAATTTTACGGTATTGAACTGTAAATTTGATAATTTTACACTTTATTACTGCGCCTTTACAGTTTTAAATTGGATCCTCTGCTACTACTATTATGAAAAAAAAGTTTATATTTTGCAGTGCACAATTATACATACAATGTACAATAACATATTTTTCAAGGTCTAACAATTCTGAGAGCTTTTAATGGTCTATACGTCTACTAAGGAACTAAGGGAGCAAATAAATACTTCATATGCATTAAATGAGTGATATTCTAAAAGAATTCGTACACATAATAAAATAATTATGTTATAATATCGTACACATAAAAAAAATTCTTTTTAAACGCAGCTAATATAATTATTTTTTAACTAAAATCTACTTTTTCCGTGGTAAATTTTTTTTATAACAATTTTGAATGTTTTTGTTTGGTGATCATTTAAAACTTGTAATTAATATACACAAAATACAATTTCAATTCAAGTTTGGTACAGCCACGTGAACTTTCAGATTAGAATGAATTTGCACATTTAAAACCTTTCCCTCCCAACCAGAGAAAACAAGTGCAAGTTTTCAAGAGTACCTTTACAAGAACTTACTTGAAAATCTCGATTCGCTGCAGAATGCTTGAAAGGAATATTTTTCTGAAACTGTATTACGTTCATTTTAAAGAATTCTAAGCTGTGGCTGGCAGAAAAATGTACGTTGCCATTTAGTTCGCCAAGGTAAACATTTACGTGCTGAATTTTTTTAAGCTTTTCCTTTAAGAAAACGTCTTAGAATGTTTTCCTTTTCTCCACGTTGATTGGTTAAGTTAGGAAACATTTGACTTGCAACTTTTCAAACTTACAAACTCATTCCTGCATTTTGAGAGCACAACTTCTTTTTGAAACCGTCCAGCTGTTTGAGTTGGGTCTTTAACCTTTTAAGAAATTGGATGTAGTTTATTCGTGCTGAAAAATTTTTCAATATTGTATATTTAGAAGAAGAAAAAGCACTTATGTACTATGTAGCCAAAACTCATCGAGAATTTCAGTTTTTCAACTAAGTAAAAAATATTTAAAAAAGGCATGCATGATGAATTGTTCTACGGTCATACAAGAAGCAAGTTTCAGTTTAGACTTAGCAGCAAGACGTAATTTGCATAGAAACTCATAAGATCTCAGCTGCTATTTCTTTCTTCTTATAATGTTAACGTGATTTTTAATATTTTAGAAGAAACTCCGACTATTTGCTTATAAAAATAAGTTCTATGGATTATAAAGCTCCTGTATTTTTGCTGTTAAAAAGGCCCTGCTTACCAGTAAAGATTAATGCACTCGTGTTTTTTAAGACCTGCAGAAAAGTAAATGCAAACAAAACTTCTTTTGGTTTTCCTATTTGGTAACAAGTTAGAAAAAAACTATATGTTTTTACAAAAAAAAAAAAAAAAATACTTGCTTTGTTAAATCTTTCTTATTATGCTGAAAAAAAATAAAAGAAAAAGCTCAGATTGTTATAAAGATATTAGCATTTTTTTAGATGCTGAGTTTTATTTACACGTTCTTGCCTTACAACAAGCAGACTTCCACCGCAATTTTTTAGTAATAAATAAATCGCAAGGTATTTTTTCAACGTTGTTACAATTGTTCTCAATCGTTCAATTTCGATATGCTGCAATTCAGGATCGAAACTGGGATTTGTGGCTAAATTCAATTTAATTGATTTAATTTGATTTAAATGTTTTGTAAAATGTGTGTTTTTTTTTACATACTGCAGTACTCACAATGTGTAGTTTGATAGCGTAAAGGTCATTTTTTCCACACTGCAATAGTCATAATGTGAAGTTTTAATATTATATAAGTATCAAGAAGAATTTTATTGAATATAATTTCGCTGCATTGATTTGATATTGCGAATTTCTTTCAATTTGTTCATGGAAAAAATGGAGCTATCCATTTTTGTGCCAAGTATTTTTTATTCTTTTTTTGGAGTGATGCTTTTTGAATCCTTTTTAACATTTGTGAATATACTTAGTTTTGTTCCAGTAAAAAGAAAAATAAAGAAAAAACTGCCGTTTAAGAAAAAAATTGATATTCGTATTGTCTTTATACATGTTGGTCCATCCAGTGTTGTATCGCATGATGTCGTAAACCACAGTTTAACTGCAATAGAGTTCTCTGTTTTCATATTTAAGTATAAATTTTTTTGAGTTTCTTTGACTCACAAGTTTCGAAAATTCCAATTGTAAGAAACAGTTTTAAACATATGACCAATATTGATCTGATACCATCGAATATAAGCCACCGCGGACATAATTTTCTTTTTCTCTTCATTTCATACGATGCAAACTAAACAAAAACAAAGCTGCTGTTTCGTTAACTTTTAACAACGAAAAAATAAGCGACTTTCTTTTGTATTTGTTCTACCAATTTTAAATATGTTTATTTAATGTAATATATTTATTTTCTTACGTAGAAAATTTAGCACATCTTGTTCATCTAAAAGATAGTTAAATAAAAAGAAAAAATCGTCGGATGTTCCGTTCATTTGTAAAAATATGGACAAATATTTTAAAGCATTATTACGTTTTCTGCTTATTATATTTACACTTATCATAAATTCCTAACTGAATGAAAGAAACTATAAATGAACACCGTTAGAAGAAATCAAGTGCTGTAACAACTTTCATTTTGAGCAGGAATTTTTCTGTTCAAGAGTGACAGTTTTGACACAAAATAAAGAAATGAAACTTGATATAAGGAAAAAAAGAAATGATGTTGTGAGATAAGACAGTTTTACTTTTCTGACGCAAAAAATAATTTATTAAAAATGTACCGGAAAAAAGGCGATTCTTTTTTAAACATACTATTAAGAGCTAAAAAAGAATGAAACATTTCAAAACATGTGGTTGACATATATTTGGCTCAGCATTCACTGAGGTTGGCGTGAGAAAAAAAAAGTGGGGGATGGTTTTTTTTAGTTTCCCATAAAGTTTTTAAAAATATTCTTTTTCTCTTCAGAAACGTTTTCGAAGGTCACGTTTGTTGGCGCCTTTCTAATTTCATTTTTTTTTAACAGAGCGGTGTATTTTACTCTTAGGGTGTATCATTAAAAAGTCATTGAAGACTTTCAAAGTAAGTTAATGGAAAATCAAATTAGAATTCTTAAACATTTCTCATCTTTTCTTAAATTTTACTCATTGCAAATGTGTACGAATTTTTCTTCTCGCGGTAAAAAGTTGGATGAATTAATTTAAAACGAAGAGCGTTCAGTGGGACTTTTTATAAAAAAGTTCATTAAAAAAAACACCTATGTAACGATCTTATTAAATAGATAAATAATCTGCTATATAACTACATAGTATTCTTTTTTAAACAAGCTATTTTCTGAGACGAATCATTTTCCCCAAAGATACTTATTTGTACAGTTAGTAAAGTAAAATTGCCGAGTTAATTACGTAAGTAATAGTTTTTATATCAATATTACAGAAAGGAAAAAAAAAGTCTGAATTTCAACTACTCGTTTAGTACGAAGTAGCAGAAAAATTGAGATTTATATTTAAAATTATTCGTAATTAAATTTTAATGGACTAATAACACAGCATTACAAAATGTAAAATGGAATAAATCTTTTCAAAGGAATAAATACAGTTTGTAAATAATTCCAAACTTTTTGTATGAAAGAAAATTACTGATTTTTTTACTGAATATTTTTATTTATATCGTCGGCACCATTCTAAAATATCAAATGCGAAAAATAGTTTTCAATTTCGTTTTTCAAGTTCAAATTTTACAAATAATTAAAATTAAAATGATACCTTCGAACGATAGTTTTACGCTTAAAGATATCTATAAAAATTTAAAAATTGAAAATAGCCAATTGCGCCAGGTGAAAAAAAAAATTATCTGCAGTGTTTTTGCTCTCCTGAAAAGTGCCAATTTTTACATTCGTAATTTTAGCATGGTGCCGACGATCTGATTTAAAAATGGTCAAATTTGCATTGCAATATAATCTGCTACTTTGCATGCAATAAATTCTAAAAATCATTTAAAAAAACGTATAAAACATTAAAATAATATATTAAAAGATAAATTCAAACGAAAAAATACAGAATTTTATTTTTGAGTGAAGAAGGAAACATAAAAATAAACAAGAAGTTCTGTCAAGAACTAAACGAGCCTACTTTCCCGTACATCGACATCGGCATTCTAGCATCTGATCATTATTCTCTTGATCATCTGAGACTAAACATTATGTCAAACATACCTTTTTAGCACTTAAAGCTGATTTCTAAAAGCAAAATATACCCCTCTCATCAGATGAAATAGAGACATAAAAAGTAAATAAATGAATAAATGAAGTTTTGTCGCACCTTTTAAAGAATGTAACTGTTACAGTTCTTCCGTAGAAAAATTCCTCAATCGTTTTCAAAAAAAAAATTAAAAGTACAAAGTACATCAAAACACATTTTATCAAAGAAAGGAAAAAAAAAACTCGTCCGTCGATAAAATGTCTCGATTTTCACTTTTAAACCGTTGCCAGTTGTTAAATATAAATAAAGAATAAAATGCCCTCGTGAATGAAACACTTTTGTTACAAAAAAAAATCGCCTGCCAAAAAAAAAAAATAATAGTAATAAATAATATAACACAAATGAATAAATAAACAAAAAATCGTCTGCACAGTCAGTCATTTTTTCTGAGCCTGCATTTCCGCCATGTTTGTGGAGTCGGAGTCGGAATCAGAGTCCTCACAGAAGATTATTCAGAAAAGTACTTTACAAACATTATTTATCAAAACCATTTTTTTACAAAGTTAGTTTGAAGGAAATCCGACTTTAAGTTCCAGGATCAACATTCAACTTAAATTCCCCGTAGGCGCTAATGTTAAATTTTTTTCTGAACGGTTCAATATTGAATGAAAAATGGTTCAAACCAAAAAGCGAAATAAGGGAATAAACCTCTTCGAGATCTTTCAAACAAAAAAAAGTTTATTCCATTCGGATGGTTCACTCAGAAGTTATTAGGTGGAGAAAGGTTGCTTGAATGGTTCAATGTTGAACGAAAAAATGTTCAAATTGAAAATTTAAATACTGTAATGAAGTATCCTTGCTAAGATCCTTCGAACAAAAAAAAAGTTTATTTAAATCGGACTGTTCACTCAAAAATTATTAGGGGTGACAGCTTGCTTGAGCGGTTCAATGTTGAACGAAAAATTGTTCAAATCGGAAATGTAAATACGGGAATGAAGTATCCTTGATAAGATCTTTCGAACAAAAAAAAGTTTGTTGAAATCGGACTGTTCACTCAAAAGTTAGCATCGCGGGACAGGTTGTTTGAACGGTTCAAAGTTGAACCAAAAATTGTTCAAATCGAAAAATCAAATATGGGAATGCGTTGTACTCGCCGAAATCTTTCCAACAAAAAAAAGTTTGTTCAAATCGGAATGTTCATTCAAAAGTTATTAGGGGGGGAAAGGTTGCTTGAACGGTTCAATGTTGAACCAAAATTGTTCAAATCGAAAAATCAAATATGGGAATGAGTTGCAATCGCCGAGATCTATCCAACAAAAAAAAGTTTGTTCAAATCGGAATGTTCATTCAAAAGTTATTAGGGGGGAAAGGTTGCTTGAACGGTTCAATGTTGAACGAAAAATTGTTCAAATTGAAAATGTAGATACAGGAATGAAGTATCCTTGAAAAGATCTTTCGAACAAAAAAAAGTTTGTTCAAATCGGACTGTTCACTCAAAAGTTAGCATCGCGGGACAGGTTGTTTGAACGGTTTGGGGTCAAAATGTCGCGGCCGAAATGTCGCGGGCCAAAATGTCGCGGCCAAAATGTCGCCGAGCCAAAATGTCGCGGGCTAAAATGTCGCGGGCCAAAATGTCGCCGGTCCAAAATGTCGCCGAGCCAAAATGTCGCGGGCTAAAATGTCGCGGGCCAAAATGTCGCCGGTCCAAAATGTCGCCGAGCCAAAATGTCGCGGGCTAAAATGTCGCGGGCCAAAATGTCGCCGGTCCAAAATGTCGCCTGCCCAAAATGTCGCGGGCCAAAATGTCGCTTGGTCAAAATGTCGCCGGTCAAAAATGTCGCCGGGCCAGAATGTCGCCGGGCCAAAATGTCACCGGTCGAAAATGTCGCGGAGCCAAAATGTCGCCGATCAAAAATGTCGCCGGTCTAAAATGTCGCCGGTCCAAAATGTCGCCGGTCCAGAATGTCGCCGGTCCAGAATGTCGCCGGTCAAAAATGTCGCCGGTCAAAAATGTCGCCGGTCCAAAATAACGCCGGTCCAAAATATATCCGTTCCAAAATGACGTAAGTGTATTATAGTACAGATTGAATGTTTCCAGTAATTTACAAATTCAATGCAGCTTAATTATGTAGCTCAATTTTACTAATAAGCTTGTCACGATATGATAAATACACCTGTTTAGTAACTTTTTTTAAACGTAGCAGTTTAGAAAATTAGCTTAAGTTATTAACAAAAATTGTAACTAAATTGATTTTTTCTAAAGCTTAAATTATTTCAGTACCAAAATAATGCCATAGTTTTTTCAGGGCTGTACTTAGGGCCCAGGGACGCTAAATTTCTTCCTTTTTTAATACGCTTTTACTAGTTTCACAAGTAGGTTTTTTTGTTTGTTCGTTTGTATGTATGTAACTCTGAGTCAAAAATAAAATTCACGTTCTTTACAAACGTATAAAAGTAATATGTTTAATGCCATTATTATTACTAAAGGCTAAACTATATTGCATGTTGATGTATAATAAGTGCATTTGACATTAGTTCTGAGTTGGGCATGGATCGTCCACAAAATGCATATTATACACTGAAGTGACAAAAGTCATGGGATAGCAATATGCAAATTTTCAGATGGCAGTAGCATCGCATAGAACAGGTATAAATGCGCAGTGCTTTTACAGAGCTTTCATTTCTGTTCAAGTTATTCATGTGAAGAGGTTTTAACGTGATGATGACCGCACGACGTGAATTAACAGACTTTGAACGCGGAATGTTAGTTGGAGCTAGACGCATGGGTCATGCCATTTCGGAAATCGTTAGAGATTTCAACATTCCCAGATCCACTGTGTCAAGAGTGTGCCGAGAGTATGAAATTTCAGGCATAACATCCCACCATGGACAGCGCAGTGGTCGACCGCCTGCACTTAAAGATCGAGACCGGCGACGTCTGCAAAGAGTCGTAAATTCTAACAGACAAGCAACACTGCGTCAAATCACCGTAGAAATCAATGTGGGACGTACAATGGACGTGTCTGCTAGAACTGTGCGGAGAAATTTGGATTTCTTGGGCTATTCCAGCAGAAGACCGACTCGAGTGCCTTTACTGACAGAACGACATCGCTTGCAGCGACTCTCGTGGGCACGTGAGCATATCGGTTGGTCCCTAGATGAATGGAAAACCGTGGCCTGGTCCGATGAGTCACGATTTCAGCTGGTAAGAGCCGATGGTAGGGTTCGAGTGTGGCGCAGACCCCACGAAGCCATGGACCCAAACTGTCAGCAAGGCACTGTTCAAGCTGGTGGTGGCTCCGTAATGGTGTGGGCTGTTTTTTCATGGCATGGACTTGGTCCTCTAGTGCGACTGGACCGAACATTGACTGGAAATGCTTATGTGCAGCTACTTGGAGATCACTTGCAGCCATTCATGGACTTCATGTACCCAAACAACGATGGGATTTTTATGGATGACAATGCGCCATGTCACCGGGCCACAACTGTTCGCAATTGGTTTGAAGAAAATTCTGGACAATTCCAACGAATGATTTGGCCACCTGGATCGCCCGACATGAATCCCATTGAGCATTTATGGGACACCATCGAGAGGTCTGTTCGTGCCCAAAATCCTGCCCCATCAACGCTTTCACAATTATGGACGTCTATCGAGACAGCATGGCTCAATATTCCTGCAGAAGACTTCCAACGACTTGTTGAGTCCATGCCACGTCGAGTTGTTGCACTTCGCCGGGCAAAAGGAGGGCCGACACGATATTAAGAGGTATCCCATGACTTTTGTCACTTCAGTGTAAGTGCATGTAAACTTAGCGGATATTCAACAGTTTTCAAAATCTTCTTTTGAATTTGATTTACTCTAAAAGCGTATTTTTTAGTTTTTTTAAACTATATTTAGGATTATTTCTTTTTTTTTTCACACAAAGAAATTAAACAAATAAATTTGCTGTAAAGGCATTTTTTTTTTTGCAAAAACGGAATACCGTTTAATCACCGCGTAGCCGGCAATTTTCTTATAGAACATTTTCTTTAAGAGTTGTTTGGGGACGTTTGAAATCAAATTAGTTCATGGAATTATTGCTTTCTTTGTAACAACTGAGTGGTGGAAGGGGAGGTGAAATGTCAAGAGAAAAAATGGTATTATATTCAACTCCACATTTAAATACTGATTGTAACGAAGGTACAGAACCATGTCTGAGCTGATTAACGCCAGAAATGAATAAGCATCTCTCCCTTTAAGACCATTCTACAAACAAAATTTTGTCTGAATACTTGCATTACTTCTTGATATACATCACTCACAAATAATGAAAAATAAAAAGTTCAATTGCTCTGCTTCCTCGATGATGTGGCGTATCTTCTGAAGGCTTCCTATGGGCCAATTTTTATTTTATTTCGTCTGAACCTTCTTCAGACATTAATCACGCTATGCTGAAAACGTTCCATTACATTCTTGCATGTAAAAACTTGGAAGAACTAGCGGCAAAAACCAATCAGCACTGAATCACATATTGGTTGGTACATGTATGTACCAAATTTCATTCTAATTCACGCACTAAGTTTTGTGGTAGAGTCGCCCCCAAAAAATGGGTCACGCAGATACACACTTACACATTTTCCCTTAAAAAAAATAAACGATAAAATTGAATTCCTCACACGTCAGAAAGTGTAAATTCTTCCAAATTGACAATTTTTCACTGATCCAATACTTTCTTTTACACATTTTATGAAGAAGAAAATAAAAAGACCTCTATTATTTAAATAATATAGACTTGCTTTCGATCATGTAAGAAATTTTAACAGAAACCAAGTTTCAAACATTGTATATCTGTCTTATTCATTTCACTGTTCTTCAACTTCTTTTTTAACACACAAATTTTCCTTTCGATATCAATTAAACTTGGCTTGGGCTGCTAATCTATTCGTTTTTAAGTTGGTAGATAGCGAGTTACGGTGAAATAAGCTATTGTAAATAAATAACGTACGCTTGTTTGAAAACTATTTGTTTCTTGGAAAGCGCTCGAAACAGTTACAAGCCGAAAGGGTAAATTTTTTTTTAGTATTTTCAAAAATTTTAGTCCATACTATCGTTAACGCACACGTTCATCAACAGCAATTAGCAATTTTTTGCTAATTCGGTGTAAAAAAGCCTTTTCATATATTTTAATTTTTGATACTAACTGTATCAATATCGGACCTTCTACATTTTTGTCTGACGACATTTGAACTGGCGACATTTTGGCCCGCGACATTTTTGACCGGCGACATTTTTGACCGGCGACATTTTTGACCTGCGACATTTTGGACCGGCGACATTTTTGACCGGCGACATTTTGGACCGGCGACATTTTGACGGCGACATTTTGACCGGCGACATTTTTGACCGGCGACATTTTTGACCGGCGACATTTTCGACCGGCGACATTTTGGCACGGCGACATTTTTGACCGGCGACATTTTGACCACGCGACATTTTGGCCCGCGACATTTTGGCTCGGCGACATTTTGGACCGGCGACATTTTGGCCCGCGACATTTTGGCTCGGCGACATTTTGGACCGGCGACATTTTGGCCCGCGACATTTTAGCCCGCGACATTTTGGCTCGGCGACATTTTGGCCGCGACATTTTGGCCCGCGACATTTCGGCCGCGACATTTTGGGCGTATACCGTTTGAACGGCTCAAAGTTGAACCAAAAATTGTTCAAATCGAAAAATCAAATATGGAATGAGCTGTACTCGCCGAGAGCTTTCCAACAAAAAAAAAGTTTGTCCAAATCGGAATATTCATTCAAAAGTTATTAGGGGGGGGGGCAGACAGACCGACCGACAGACCGACACACAAATTCCCCATCTCAATAACCTACTTTAAAATTTTTAATTTTTCGATATTCATTTTACCTTTTTATTTTTTTAACTTGGCGATATTTTTTGGACTTGGCGATATTTTTTAGATGCATTAAGCCAATTTTAATACTTTTTTCGTCTTTCTTTTATTTTTAACGGGAAAGTAGGCTAAAAAGGATGAATGTGGAAATATATTTAATAATTAAAAAAAATGGAGCACAAACAAGAAATACACTTGGCATAGTGTTAGACTTTCAATAACCTGGTAGTATTTCTCTTATGATAATATTTGGTTAAATTTAAAATATCAGTTACATATTTTCAATGTATTAGGATATTCCCTTTTTTTTCATTTTGGCTTAACTTTTAGGTTTAATTTTTGAATTAACTATAAGATATTTAGGTCCAATTATTTCTCTAGTTTAAAAATTGTTTACAATTCCTGTTGTAATGTTTTCTTCGTGCTAAATTACACATCGACGTTTCATTTACTTGAGATTGAGAAATTTACAAATTATTCTTATACATTTAAAAATAACTTAATGATTCAGGATTTTGCAATTTTGACCAATTTATAAGTAAAAAATTATTTTCATTATTAAAAATGTTCATGCAATGTTCCTAACAGTTTTAAGTGGCGTTACAGACATGTATACATATTTTTCATTGGTAAAAGTCATTGGTTTCATTTAATTCACTGTTTCATTTTTGACTATATTAGGATATAGTAGTTGTACGGTTACAAATTTTTATTTATAAATCGAACCTTGATGTCTGTATCAAGTTAGCAATTTTCCAAATGTATCATTGTGGTGAATACTACGCACTTAAAATGTATAACATTATGCATATTGCAATTTTTTACGCATGATTACCGACTAAACGTTCATTTCAAAATGTAAAAATACATAATGCTTTTTTAAATATATATTCCTCTAAATGTATTATATTGTAATTCTGCTCAAATACACTTTTTCAGTATATTTCTTTCACCAAAATATAAATATAGTATATTTTTAAATGGTTCATTTTTATTTAGTTTATTTCTAAATATTTACTTAAAATATCTCCCTGATGTGTGTGTATCAAATCAAAAATATTTCAAATAAGCTACTGCAGTAAATACTGTATCATTTTTCAAATTTTATTGAACTTGTGATAACGATATTCATGTACTAAAAATACTTCTCTTTTCCTTTCTAGGTAAGTTGACACTTTTCTTCTTAACGAATTGAAATTTAATTTTCTGAATGAATAGTTACCTGAAATGTTTCCCATATTTAACAGAACATTATAACATAAAGGTAAGAAAGAGCGTTTTATAAAAAATTACAGCTTATATTTTCTAGGATATGTTATTACATCTATCTTCATTAGGATTGTTGTGTTATCAATCAAGTTTCATATTAAAAGCCGTTTTTCGCTTTCTTTCTTTTTAAATAGGAATATGCCTCATTTTTTTAAATTGTGATGTCTTGAATTTCATGTAAACTATCTTGCATGTTGAAATTATTGCCTAAATGAAAAAATCCACAATGCATTATGTTATACGAGCAATAATGATGAACTTATTATAGATATTGCACAGCAATATTTGTTTTGTATTTTTATTTGATACCTATTATATAGAAAAATAAACAAATAAATAAATAGAAAATACTTCTTGAATGGTTTGAGAATTTATCTTAAACTCTAAATTTGTTCTTTAGTACCTAAAACAAGACGCAGCTTAGCAATATTTTCGCAACGTTATAATAAAACAGTAAAGACCAAAATTTTCCCTGAACCTTATGCTTTTTATTTCTCAAAAACATCGGAGAAAACTTCAAAATAATTACTTTTCTTATCACTATCACCAACGTAACCTAAATTTACCTTCAGGGAGAGGATTCACAACAATCCTTATATTTATACAAAATACGGTATTGGGAATGGTAATGGTGTCAAAACCAAATAAGGCTCAGGAAAAGTGTTACCCCCCCCCCCCTGTCGCTGTTTAATGAATGATTTTATCAGTGTTTTTCTGAATCACTGATATTCTTTCATTTGTAGGTTTTTGAGTAATAAAACACATCTTCGCTGAATCAACGTGTTTTAATTTTAGGACAAAGTGCCTCTACACTGTAAAAAATGAATGTTGTTTTTACAGTAGAATACAGCTAATTTCATAGTCAACTAAAAGTTGCTAATTTTATTATAATAAACTGTAAATATGCTATTTTTTTCAGTACTAAACTATAAATTGCTAATTTTTCAGTAATAAACTGGAACCTCTGCTGCTAGTATTATACTGTTGTTTTTACAGTATAATAAAGTTAACTTTTACGGCAATTAACTGTAAAATTTCTAACTTTACAGTAAGAAACTGCAAAATTGCTAGTTTTACAGTTTATTACTGTGCATTTTACAGTTTTAAATTGAAGCCTCGGCTGCCAGTATTATACTGTAAAAACGACAATTCATTTTTTTTCAGTGTAGCTCTAGTTTTTTATGTAAAAAAAGTCAATTACATATAAATAAATAAATAAAAGTGTAAAACCATTAAACCATAAGTATGTAACGTGCTTTTTTAGCAGGTCGTTTGCATCGAAAATGAGTCGCGCAAGTGATGTCACTCAATTGTCGCACAATTCATCACTTCAAGTCAACCGCCAACTGTCATGGATCAACAAGATCTTTAAGAATGGCTGTGACATCAAATTTTCAACCCAGTCACACATCAAAAATTTTTCACCAGAATCAAAAGAAAACTTTTCCCAAAATATTTTCATTCCACTTTTAGAATGAGCTTCTTGCATCGAACACCCGAACGTTTGAAAGACGAAATGGGAGAAGGTTTGTTGGGAAGTTAAGCCATAGAATCTGTCAAGCAGGGAGTATCTCTTTTGGAGTGTAACGATTTTGGGGGATGGCTGAGACGCGATACATAGCACTTGACACCCCCGAGGCAGGGGGCTCAGTAGGGGGCGGATGATTTTTGATCTTTTTTTTTAGGGTTCTTTCCCTAGCTGAACGATCGAATCGACTAAAGAGGTTTGTCTGCGGCAATACATTTCTGCGGAGTGAAAGGATACGAATTGATGTTTCAAATCGAAGATTTGAGAAATAATACCACATTATGCTTAGGCGTGAACAATAGACGATAGAAATTTGTTGCAAAAATTGAATGAATAGATTAAATAATTAATTAACTGAAAGAGGAAGTGATTAGCAAATATATTTAGAATGAATAATGAAACAGCTAAAGAAAGTTATACTTTAATAATTGGCAACTACCTAAAATTCAATCGAAATGTTATATATCTAAAATATTATCTTGTTCAGTAATTTTCGAGTCTAACACTAAAAGTAGTCGATAATTTCCTTAAATCGATAAAGCTCATTTTTTTTTCAATTCAAAAAACACAGTATTTCAAAGGTACAACCAAAAAAATTTTTAAAAAACCTTCGAATATACGAGTTCAAAATGACTTATATTGAACAATGGGGGAGTTTCCTTCAGTCAAAAGTACTACTTTTTGTTACTGACATTGATAGAATGATATAAAAAAATAACATGGGCCCGGAAAATTCTTTAATTTTTCTAACAGTTTATTTTTTAGTAAATTTTTTAAATACCCTACCTTGAAAACGGGGCGTGGTTTTTGTGACGTCAGTGGTGCACCTACCAGCTCTCTTTCCAATAATAACACCATTTTGCTTGACTTGAGTTGTCCAATCGTAGGAATCGGTGAAGTCACGACCTTCGTCATCTCACTACAACCAATTAGATTTCGCACTTACGTGCACCACTGACGTCATGCGCAGATTTTTTTTTTTTTTTTTTTTTCGGAATAGCATCTGCGCACCGGTTAAAATAATTCATAAAAAATATATAACTGTGTCAAAAAATAAAAAAAAATGGTCAATTCCTATGCTTAGAAGCATGTTCTTTAAGAAAAAAATACTTTTGAAATTTCGGAAACTCCCCCAATGCAAAATTTAATACGAAACTACCGCAAACAAGAAATGTCGCGCTAATTTTTTAAGAGTGTAAATCTCTCATCCATTCCTCTTTCGAGAGCAGTGTTAACATAATTTTTACTTTAATTAAGATGAATATTTTTGGTTTGTAATCTTTTATTCATCTCTAAGATTTTAAAAATGTGTATAACAGTTAAAATTGATTTTACTTAAAAAACTTATTTAATATGATTTTAAAGTACAACTAAGAAAAAACTCATACGGAGAGCACCCATTGGCAAGGGAACCATTTCACCAAGATCAAAGATCAATCTATCAGTTGTCTGCAGATTGTACCAAGAGAGTTTTACAAAATAAGCGTGCTGATTTTACACGACAAGATGCAAAATATTTACTGTGTAACCTTAAGTTGCATTCCGATCTGAGAGGCGGAAGTTAAAGGTTCCTCACTTCAAAGAAGCAGCTTTTGGCTAGCATCCTAATAAAACACTGAAAACCCACACCGCTTACAAGCAACATTTTCACTTCAAAGCAGCTGAAATGAGTAATTTTGGTTTTGATGTGTAGCATTGCAATTGAAGAACTATTTATGTTTGAATAAATACTATAGAGCAACAACACTATTGATGGCTGCAATTTTAAATTATTCAATACTAATTTGAAGTGACACTAGTAGTCAATACATGAAAACAAACATGATATATCATGATTACTGCTTTTTTTACAACCTTTTAAGAACAATTCCAAAAATGGCCTCATCGTTAAAATGCGTTTTTTTTTTCATTAAAGTGATCAACCGAGATATTTCCTTCTAATCTAATCTAAACTTAAACTGACTACATTATTTAGTAGAGTTATCTTCTTCATTTTGATCTCATCTTTCAATTTTAAAATACGCACACCTCTCAGGGTTTCTTTCAATGACGTAATCAAATACGAATCGTGTTAGTTAAATACACTATTATTGTTCTTGCCTTCTAAAACGGAATTAAAAAATATAATTTGTCTGAATTTTCATAAATCAGTTTTTTTTTCCTTTTAAAATTAGGTCTTTTCGAAATATATTCTTCAATTTCTGGCTAAAGCCCTATAGACATAATCTCAGTCAATCCTTTACAATAAAAGTAATTATTTTAGCTTTTATGGGCTTTTGTGCACTTGTACAAAATTCCAGGACTGTTTCCCCATTTATCTTGTAAATCAGTAAGCATGTGCGAGTCTGAATTTACTCGGAATACATAACACTAACGATGCCGATTGTTAAAAGAAGCAACTACTGCAAATATTACTTCTCAAGTTTCAAAGAGAGGAGTATTTCTCTATAAATATTGTAAGATCTCAGGAGACAAATGTCAAAATATGCCCACGCTACCATTTCATAAATCTGCCCATAAATGCTTCTCCAGCCACAAATCGTGACTAATTTGATGACACACTCATTTACCAGACGAGTGCCACAGCCGCACTGCTTCCTAAAATGCATTTCTCTGTCAGCCTCTCTCCCCTCAAAGGCCTCGGAAATCCTCCCCCATATATAAATACTCCCCTGAAAGTCTATCCACCCCTGCATTCCGTCAAAAGATCCTCCAGCCTTCCACCCCGATCGAGAAAAAACAACGTCAAGAGACTAACATTCCTGATGGGCCCTTCAGACACATGTCCTTTCCATCACCAGAATACTTACTTCCCCTTCAAAGATATGGGGGTCACAGAGCAACCCCCTCAACCCCGCGCTTTGAGAATTTTCGCATCCGACCTCCTCTTGTGTTTACTTGTACATTTTTTTCTTTCCTCGAGTCCTCAAAGTGATATGTTTATTGGATCGCTGTAGAAGTGCTAGGGAGGGGAAGTATTGTCTTCAATGACATTTTTTTCTTAGAAAATATCTGTCGTCAGTGGTGCATACTTCGAAAAGAACAAGTCCCTGTAAAAGCACTAATATATACGTACGTAGTCGCATATACATGTATAGATACATACATAAATATAATGGCTGTAATTGATTCTTGTCGAAAGTAAACATACATGTTGACATATTTGAGTACGCAAGTTTAATTTATTTTTAAAATTATTCAGAATTAAGTGTTTGCTCTGAACTGTAAAGATTTATTAAAAGTTGCAAAATCTTGAAAGCAGATCTAGAGAAAGCAATTATAATGTCTCTTCTCTACTAATAATAAAGCTAAAGGTTTGTCTTTCTTTCTTTCTTTCTTTCTGGTCTGTCTGTTACGCGTGTAGCGCCAAAACCGTTCTGTCGATTTTCATGAAATTTGGCACAAAATTAGTTTGTAGCATGTGATTATGCACTATCTCTACTAATAATAAAGTTGAAGGTTTGTTTGTCTGTCTTTCTTTCTTTCTTTCTGTCTGTCTGTCTGTTACGCGTGTAGTGCCAAAACTGTTCTGTCGATTTTCATGAAATTTGGCACAAAATTAGTTTGTAGCATGTAGTTATGCACTATGAAGCGATTTTTC
The DNA here is from genome assembly GCA_038373865.1 of Uloborus plumipes. Taxonomy (NCBI): domain Eukaryota; kingdom Metazoa; phylum Arthropoda; class Arachnida; order Araneae; family Uloboridae; genus Uloborus; species Uloborus plumipes. The sequence goes on from JAXGGA010006036.1 coordinate 50,963, forward strand.
GAAAATTCTATTTCGTTCTTTTTCTATTCCAAATCTTAGCGAAAAGTCGATAAAATAAGGAAGAAATATTTCATACACATTTTCAAGTCTTATGTCAGTCGAAAGCTTGAAATTTTCTGCATAAAGTGAAGTTGTTTTTGAAGTTTCTACGATCATCAGGAGAGTTGTAATAACTGTTTTTAGAATCCCGGAATTCAAATCTTACATCCAGTAAAGCAAGCCAAACGATTCTAAAATGGTTGAGCTCGAGAATAAAATTTGTCTGGAAATAGAGATGAAATGAATTATTTTATCAACGGAAATCATATTTTCATGTTGATACCATGGCTACGTTTTCATACCATTTTTTATTTCGTTCTTTTCCCAGCGTTGCCAGAAGTAGTATTTTTGATATTCGGTAGTATTTTTTCGGCCCAAATAAGGAACGTAATATTTTTCTGGCAACCCTGTTTCCAATAGACTTTAATGACTTAATTAAAAGATTTGGCGGATTTTTTTTTTTTTTTTTTTTTTCATTTTCATAGATTTTGTATTTCAGCAATATTGATTTTGGCAACGTTTGGAAACAGTAGTATTTTTTTTGGAGGAGACGTAGTATTTTTCTGTTTCAACTCTCTGGCAACCCTGTCCTTTTCCCGGTGAAAGTGTGCTTTGAGACCCTGCTTGGCACGTTTTCAAAAAGTCATCAACTGGCGCGTTTTTGAGTGTCTCGCGGAGTGGAAAGCACCGAGAGAAAGTACGCAAAATAGTCAGGGTTACCACGCTTGACGCGCCTGTTGCCCATTTAGCGAAAAAAGGGTGCTTAAAGCACAGATTAACCAAATATCGTATCAATTGCGATATTGCATCGTACTATTTAAAGTGTTTCATTTCAGAAAATGTATTGTTTCGGTTTTAAAGCTGGGAAAGAAAACTTTCTTCTTCTTTTAAACTTTGGTAAGATTTCTGTTGGTTTCTGTGAGCAACAAAATTGTTCTTATTTTCTCTTTTGGCTTATTTTTGTGCATCTCCCCTTAGGGTTTCATTCGAATGTCCCAAGGGGGTGTTTTACCCCTTTTATGGAGTAAATCAGTGTTCATTTCAATGCAGACAAAAGTGACATGAATTGGGGCGACCACTTGGCGAAAAATCGCCAAGCTTTTGGTCGCCAAGTATTTGCCGCCATTTTGGTGGCATATCGCCAAGTATTTGCCGCCAATTTGGCGACATATCGCCAAGTTGGCGGAAAAATTATTTTCTTTTTTATTTGGGCTCAATTTGGCACTATTGGTGATATTTTGCGAAAAATCCACTGATGATGTTAAAATTGGCGATATTTAGGAGATTAATCATTGTAAAACATTTTTTTTTGCATTGTTTTGTGGCAAACTAGGGATATAAATGTTTGAATTGTTATCTTGCTCACTCGAAGCACTTAAGGCATCTACTAAGAAATTTACACGTAAAAGTAAGTAGTGTGGGGTTCATACCAGATTTTTATATCATACTTTGAAGGAATTATAGTTGAATTATAACTAAAATAGAGCATTTTTTCTGCTATATCAATTATTTTACAAATGAACTTTTAATTTTATACCACGGGCAAGGCCGTGCGGGTGCCGTTAGTTATGGAATAAAATACATGAAATGTAGTGTATTTGAGGTTGGAAATATTTTGCCATTCTCACAAGCCAAAAGATATAGAGAAAGAAGGAAAGGATAAAATATAAAACATATAAACAAATAAAGTCTCTCTCGAATATAGGACATTTGCTAGTTTACCATAACTGTTTAAATTTGCATTAATACTATTAATAATAAAATAAAGTCAGACTATGCGATATGTTTTAAAACATTTCGCTGAAAAGCACTACAGCCGAATCTTTTTAAGTCGACACACAATTGACACAAAAACGAATAATTGTTGAAATCAATTACTTTTCCGATTTTGTTCTTTCTGTTTGTTGATTATTTCTCGTCGGATAAGACGAAAAAAGATTAAGACGTATTGATTTTAGAGGTTACTTGAAGTCCGTTTTAACGACGCTAAACAATATAATCAAACTTGACTACTATGATCAAAATTTAAATGAACAATAGGCATTAAAGTTAAAATTAAAACAAAAACCATGAAAATATCAAAAATCATTGTTAAACAGATTTTAGTGCATGCATACATTAAAAATGAATGAAAGTTTGAGAAAAATACATTATTAAACTGTTAAATCTTAATATCTATATAGTAAAAATACATAACTAGTAATTGAAAAGAATACTTGTGGGATTAGACTAGTTTCACTAAAACAACATGTTTGCTTTTTTACAAATTATTTAAAAGGTATATTGTTTCCAGATTGAAAAAATTCAACTATGTGAGAAAACTGAAGTAGTCAGCCATGGATAAGCTAATTAAAACATCATCATTCTTTGTACATAGATACAGATATTCGCTAGAATTGCAAGTGTGATTTGAAAAGCAAAGAATTGTTAAACTTTTTCCTTGGCCTCAATACCATTTATCTCATGCGTGACATACTTCATAATCTGCGACACACAAATTATGCTAATTCGGTGTACTACAGTCGAGCCCGCTTATTAGAATATCGGTTAAAGGTATATCCCGCTTACTATAACGCATTTCCAATGTACCAAACCACTATAATGCATTATTTTTATCCCGGATAGTGGAATATTCCGCTTACTAGAATATTTTTTCGCGGAAAAATTGCTGTTCCACTAAGCGGGCTCGACTGTATTTGTATTGTTTACACAGCTCGAATCACAGCATGACCAGAAGATCATTAAGGTTTCTTAAATACTGTATCCTAAACGAAAGTTAATGACTAACTGTCTGAGTTTTTCCCCCCTTGAAATATTCAAATACGCATTGTTCAACAGTTAAATCTATATTTTATGCACCTCTTTTCCTTTTACAAATGCTCTTCCTCCATGGCTGCTAACCCGATTCTCCGTCTTAGTCTTCATCTCGTATTCTTCGCCGGAAGAAGAAATCTCCATATAGTTTTCATACATTATCCTCCAAAGATGTTTGCCGGGAAAACAATGGTGAGACGCTTACGAAAGAAAGATGACTTAGAGATCCGAGACCGGTCCTGGGACGCGGCGATCTGTCTTTCCTCGTGTTAAAAATCGTCTTTCTCCATACCAAATCCTACTGAAAAACTTTTTTCCCTCTTATCCTCGACGTTGGATTTCGGTCCCGATAATGCACGATTTATGGGCCCGCTTTAAAGAAGCTCTTAGTAATACTCGTGACGCTTGAAAAGTGATGGGCGAGAGGGATGTGTGTAAGCTAAACACTTTTTGGCTAAACACGTGCTACCGTTTGATGTTCTCAAATTTTCGTCCCCCCCTCCCTTTCAACCGAATTCAGTCGAAATTCGTTAACACGAATACAAAGAGGGGAGTAAAAAAAATCGTCCATAAATTGCATTGAACTGGATATTTTTTAAACTTTTCTAGATCTTCCGTATTAATTTCACAAAAGAAATAATTGGTTCACAGTAGGTGAAGTTTCGCTTCTTAAAATTAATAAGGATGAAAATTTTGAAAACAATAAAAGTATATTTTAGGATAACTCGAATGGGTTTTTTCTCTTTACAACACTAAATATCTACTCAAATTTTAAAATTTGGCTAAGGTACATCAAAGGTAACTTAAATACATGAATAACTTTGCTAAATAAGTTTGAAAACACTCTGCACAGTATTATTATTATTATTATTATTATTATTATTATTATTATTATTATTATTATTTTTATCATTATTATTATTATTGTTATCATGCTTGTATTTGTTTTTTTATTTATTTTTGTTTGTTTGTTTTTAGTAGAAAATTTTCCAGCTCTATTCGAAATTCTCAATGATTGGATAAAAATTAATTTGGTACCAGATTATGTATACGACATCCACGAAATGGAAAGGTTGCCATTTGTAAGGTATAATAAAAATGCTCTCTCCACAAGGTAAAATGTTGTGCGATCTAAATTTGAAAAAGGAAAGTTAATTTCCTTCCTGTTATACAATATTGCACTATAATTAGTTAAAAATATGACGGTTAAAATAAAAGTGTTCGCATATATAATTACTCGCAAAATTCGAGCAGAATCTCCACACTATTCGATTTTGCGCAAACGTATTCGCATTAATAATAGCTTGATAACTTTAATTAGCTAAACCAAGTCTGGAAACGCATCGAAGATTTAGCAATATCTTAATTATTTCCTAATTTACCAACCCAAATCCTACTTAGTCTTTCTAGAAATTGCTCTGAATAAATCGCGATTCTTTTTCCACACTCACTTCTGAGCCCAATATCGGAGCCCTCACACTCGACCAGATTTCATTTCCTCTCTAACTCCATTAAGTGAACAAACGGCCCTTTGTATTTAGCAAAAGAACAACAAAGCACAGCGAACGAGTTTCCACTCTTAATTATGAACGCAGTCGCCGGTAATCATTCTTTAATCACTGAAATTAATAATTTCGGACGGAATCTTTACGAGCCTCGTAATTCTCTTGCATACTCGCGCCTGGTTCGTGTGGCTCATTGTCGTCCGGATTTTCGAGAAATCTCCCAACTGTTCGAAACCGATCGTTGAGAGCTATTAATTATTGGTAAATGTCGTCTTCGCCTCAGCGCGTTTTAAAGCCGGCGGTAATCGTTTCGTGAAATATCGATGGGCTTCAAATGCATATTGATGTCAGTTTTCATTAACCGATCTATTTAGCTAACCTTATAAGTACTGGTGGAATGCGGGCGAGTTTCTACAAGGTTTACGCCTGGGGAAGGATTGAAAAAAGTCGAAATCGAATCATAAGTTCTGCATTTGATTATATTTACTGAGCTATTGCACATAAAAGGTACTGTTTTAAATCAGTGTTAGAATTTTTAAACGATTTGTTTCAGCAAATAAACGTTTTAAGCATTTATTAAAAGCAGTTCACTTTGTGTTAAAATGAGTAAAAAACAGAAAAAGCGACGTTTAAAAACACAAATAGATGAAGTTTAAAATTGGCAAACATGTTTCAAAAGTACAAAGCTTCCTTCTTCAGTGCCAAGCAAGAAATGGAAAGAAACAAAGTGCCGGGAGAGTTTAAATAGCAAAGGAGCAAAAGCTAGGCCAATCAGGTGTCAGCGTGTGCCGAGCCCTGATTTGGCGTTGCGTTGTCAGAAAATTTAAAAGCATGAAGTAAAATTGGCGAGATGTGTGGAACTGCAAAAGATTCGTTACAAATATTACTTAAATTTTTATGAACATGAAAAGCTTCTAAGAAATCTAAACTTCTAAGAAGGATTTCTTAGAAGCCTTTCATGTTAATAAAAATTTAAGTAATATTTGTAACGAATCTTTTGCAGTTCCACACATCTCGCCAATTTTACTTCATGCTTTTAAATTTTCTGACAACGCAACGCCAAATCAGGGCTCGGCACACGCTGACACCTGATTGGCCTAGCTTTTGCTCCTTTGCTATTTAAACTCTCCCGGCACTTTGTTTCTTTCCATTTCTTGCTTGGCACTGAAGAAGAAAGCTTTATGCTTTTGAAACATGTTTGCCAATTTTAAACTTCATCTATTTGTGTTTTTAAACGTCGCTTTTTCGGTTTTTTACTCGTTTTAAGCATTTAATTGTTGGCACCCTCTTCTAACAGTGTCGAAGGGGGAACGCGCTCGGAGTTTTTTTTTTTTTCAAATGATGACCATCTACGCATATTTTTCATCTAAAGATTGTAAGTAAAATTCATTTTCTAAACATTGGCGATTTTAGCATCTTTCAGCGGATTTTTCGCAAAATATCGCCAATTAAATCAAATTGAACCCAAACTCAAAAAATAATTTTTTTTCGCCAAATTGTCGCCAACTTGTCGGCGACTAAAAGCTTGGCGATACATGGCCAAATGGTCGCTCTAAGTCATATCACTTTTGTCTGCATTGAAAGTAACACTGATTTAGAGTGAAAAAGGGGTAAAAGACCCCCCTCAGAGCCCTACATACCCAACTAGAAACTTCTACTGGATACTGTTTTTGAGTTATGCGACATGCATACATACGCAGATACATACATACGCGCACACACATACATACGTACATACATACATATAGGTCATGAGAAAACTAATCGTAGTTAACTCGGAGGTGGTCGAAAATGATTTTTCGGCTGTTTATATGTTTGTAGGGACATATTCACGTGCTGACAAGTCGAAAAAACTGCTCAGACATGCATTCGGCGGTGAGCAAAATCAAAATTTAGACTGAAATTTGAGTAAAATTTTTTTCGCTATCGAAATACTTCCTTTAATACGTAAAAAGAAGTAACAAAGTAAAAAAATACGCAAAAAATAATTATTTTCTTACGAATTTTTTTAGAAATTGGTAAATTTGGGCTTATATAAGCTCATTTTACTGTTTACGTCAGACATTCTATACCTATTTTAACTCAATATAATTTTGAAATACTTTTCAAAGAAAACTAACATACTATTTACCTGTGTTCTTTACTAAAAGTTTCTAGACAGTCTCAAAATCTAAGAAGTATATGGCAATTTATAAAAATTCACATATTTTTCACAGAAAAAGCATTAATATTTTCGAGCAAATACCTGTAAAATTTAAAAATAATGACATAATGAGAGCTTAGATTACAGTTCATAACATTGCTATGAATGAACATGTAAATGATCTTGAAAAAAAAATGGTTGCTAGGTACAAAACCACCATATTAACCGCTCGACGATTTAGACATAGTTTAGATACAATAATCAAAGAATTAAAATTAAATTTTAGAATGTTCTTTAATACTGTTGATTTAAATTTCATTCTATAATTCCATTCCATATTGTATTGATTTTTTTTTTTTTTTTTTTTTGTAGATCATTATTTCTATGGTTAAGATCTAGGTAATAAAAATGTCTAATAACAGGAATAATAAACTTATTGAACTGTTAAAAAAATAATAAATAAATTTTGCTTAACATATTTTAGTAGGACCAATATTAAGAAATAAAAATGTACTATTGTTAATTTTTTTATAATTTCATTATTTATTTTCAAGCAAATAACGAATTAGTTGCTTGAGCGATCAAAGGCTTTTCTGAGAGGCAGGTAAAAAATATGAGCATTCTCCTTAAAGTTTTTAAATCTGATTTCTAAAAATATTATTGCATTTTATTACATTTTACTTACCTTCCTTTTTAATGGCAAAACCTTTTGGTGATTGTATTTATTCCCAGTGTAAACACTAGTGATGTCTTAGTTGTTAAAATTAGTATTAAAATACGTTTTCTTTGGCTGTTTGTTAATTAGTTGAAGCGAAAGGGAAAAAATTGTGCGATGCAAATGAAAATTCTTAGATTTTTTACTTTCTTTACAGCGTAAGTGGTTCTTGGGAATGATAAAGAAATAAAGTGAAATTTTTTATAATAAAAAATAAACGAAAAAATGCTTAGGCTTCTTGAAAGAAAAATTGGTCATTAATTTTCCTCGTTTTTTTTTTCGATTTTTTTCTTATTTTTTACGTATCGTTCATAAAAGAACTAATATTATTTAAATTTTAATGAATATTTCACACTGACCATAATTTTATTCATCACGGTTTGCAATTTGCGAAGCTAAATTGACATCATTTTTAGTAGTTTTTGGCACATAATTCCTTTTTATTAGAAATTTACTTTTCATGCTATCTTGGCATATCACTTCTAATTTTTAGTCTGGGCTGAAATATGTTTTGCATATTTCTTTTTTAACAAGGTTTTTGTGTTATTAAAAAATTTTTTTGGCATACGTGCAAGACGGTGGTTGCCTTTAAGAGTGATTCATTAATGGTTTCAGCATAATAATATTTAACATGCATATAGTTCTGCTTTGAAAAGTAAAATTAAATTACAGCTTCCTATTCTATATTAAAAAAAGAAAGAAGGAAAGAAAAATTTGTGTTTCAAATAAAAATTTAAAATGTTACTACAAAATTTGCTGTATATTATTTTGCCGTTACAAATAGTCCTCGTAATTTTAATCCCGATACAAAAAGAGGGGAGCTTTAATTAGAATAACTGGTGTATAGTATGTATTTGTCTGTGCATCAAAGCTCTTAAAGAAATGAATTGATTTTTGTTTGGCTCTTGCTCTCTCTTTCTCTATTTATTCATTTATTAATTTATAAGACAGGAGGAGAGTGAGAGTTCCTAAGTATGATTTAAGAAAATCTATTGGGCAGTTTTAACATTCCTAACAATATTTAATATCTGTTTTTTAGCAATGGGTATAAAGCTTTTTTTTTTTTTTTAAGGGTGTTTTTTGACAAGAAAGAAGTCACGGATACATTTCTTATACTTTGTTTTTCGAATAAGCCCCCCTTTTACCAAAGTCCTTGTTTTTTTTGTAAATGTAAATAGTACTTCTGCTCATCCATTGCGTATTGTAAAATTTATGAAATTCATCACAAAACAAATTTAGATTTTACTCCAAGCTGAGATAAAGGTATGTAACAATCAATAATATCGGGGTGATTTTTCTCATTGGGTTTGTCTAATTTCATAAAGAATGTGTATGTTTTAATAAATTATTCTTCGTCAAACCAAATCGTAGTTAAAGACAACAAAGAACACGCAATATTTTACATTGAAAAAATTTACTTTAAGCTCAGAAACCCTTGCATTTTTTAAAAATTGTTTATCGCAGAAGTTAAACTTTTGAGTTTTATTAACTCTTTAAAGAACACTATGGTATATTTTGATTCCCAGGTAATTATTTGCTTTCTAAATTATCAAATACAATGAACTTTTATAAGTTCATTGTATTTGATAATTTTTTTCATAGTATTAAATTATCGGTATTTAAATGTTAGCAAAAAAGAGTTATTGGTTGAAAAGCTTTTTTTTTTAAATTTATTGGATTTATTTTTTCTGGTTTTACTTTTATTTATTTAGTTATATTTTTTTAATAACAAAACAAACTTCCTTTTTCTACTGCAGAACGTAAGATGCTCCAAGAGCTCTTTGGAGTTTTTGAGAAACTGAGTTATAAACTTTTACTTAACAGCTGGGAATGGTTAATTAACGTATAATATTTGTTCATTCAACTCAGCAACAGTAGCTAAACCTGTTCTGCAAATTACGATCTTCACATTCTTGTGCTTTGAGTTAGTTCTCTTGATGGGCAATTAACCCTCAATTTAAATCCCATTTCGCTCTCTAAAAGTCCGGAAATGGTAGAGCCTGACATCTTCATCTAAGGTTGGGGAGAAATGAAGAGCATTGCCGCTAGAGATTTTCTTTGATTTACCGCAGCTTATGCCAACGGAAGTTAAGTTTTAACGCCTTTCGAGCACAAAAGCCTTTTTGCTTTTTCCAACTTTCAACCTTCTTTGACAAATGACAGCAGCTGGGGCTAAAACAGTTATTCTTATTATTTGAAAACACGTTTTACGCTAAAATCGTATGTTTGCCTGCGGTTTGTATGATACACAATGATCATTATCGAATTATTTTTTGTGTTCGTAAATTACTCTAAAAATTAAAAAAAAAACATTTTCGTAACTTAATCTTATTTATACATATCTTACATAACACATATTCCTTAAAAATATGAAAAAATTAAGACCGGAGTAGGAATTGTACAACACTTATCCAATGTTAATAAGAAAAAAAATGCGATTTTTTTTTACTTGAAAGAATAATTGATGTACACTTTGTCCATACTTAAATTTGTATTTGACATTAATGGTTTTGCAATAACGTATGATACTATATATATATATTTTTTTTCGCCAGATAAAAATAAAATGCTTTAAATTAATACTGACTATTTCGATTTTTTAAGTGCAATTTTCATTTATATACATGTCAGTTTTTAGCCTACTTTCCCGTTAAAAATAAAAGAAAGACGAAAAAAGTATTAAAAGTAGCTTAATGCATCGAAAAAATATCGCCAAGTCCAAAAAATATCGCCAAGTTAAAAAAAATATCGCCAAGTCCAAAAAATATCGCCAAGTTAAAAAAATAAAGAGGTAAAATGAATATCGAAAAATTAAAAATTTGAAAGTAGGGTATTGAGATGGGGAATTTGTGTGTCTGTCGGTCTGTCGGTCGGTCTGTCTGTCTGTCCCCCCCTAATAACTTTTGAATGAACATTCCGATTTGGACAAACTTTTTTTTGTTGGAAAGATCTCGGCGAGTACAGCTCATTCCCATATTTGATTTTTTGATTTGAACAATTTTTGGTTCAACTTTGAGCCGTTCAAATAACCGGTCCCGCGATACTAACTTTTTAATGAACAGTCCGATTTGAACAAACTTTTTTTTGTTGGAAAGAACTTTTCAAGGATACTTCATTCCCGTATTTACATTTCTGATTTGAACAATTTTTCATTCAACATTGAACCGCTCAAGCAAGCTGTCACCCCTAATAACTTTGAGTAAACAGTCCGAAAAAAATGACTGACTGTGCAGACGATTTTTTGTTTATTTATTCATTTGTTTTATTGAATTTATTATTATTATTATTATTATTTTTGGCAGACGATTTTTTTGTAACAAAAATGTTTCATTCACTAGGGCATTTTATTCTTAATTTATATTTAACAACTGGCAACGGATTAAAAGTGAAATTCGAGACATTTTATCAACGGACGAGTTTTTTTTTTTTTCTTTTTTTTTTTCTTTTTTTTTCTTTCTTTGATAAAATGTGTTTTGATGTACTTTGTACTTTTAATTTTTTTTTTGAAAACAATTGAGGAATTTTTCTACGGAAGGACTGTAACAGTTACATTCTTTAAAAGGTGCGACAAAACTTTATTTATTCATTTATTTACTTTTTATGTGTCTATTTCATCTGATGAGAGAGGTATATTTTGCTTTTAAAGGTATGTTTGACATAATTTTTAGTCTTAGATAATCAAGAGAATAATGATCAGATGCTAGAATGCCGATGTCGATGTACGGGAAAGTAGGCTCGTTTAGTTCTTGACAGAACTTCTTGTTATTATTTCTCTTTTGGATTCTCAATAGCTTATTTAGCTAAAAACTGTGAACAAAAGACAAGATGGACAGTCACTTATTAAAGCAGAAAATTTCCAACTTGCTCATGTATTTAAGCATTTTATAATTACTCAAATGCATGTAAGCGTTAGGTTATTCTTAGAAAACTACCTATTTTTTGCCCATAACTTAAAAATAGATATAGCCTTTCAATGACCTTATTTCTTCCTAAACTAAAATTAGCTTACTAAAGAGAAAATTTTTAAACCAGTTATGGCATTGCACATTATAGTGAATAGCTGAGAAACATGATGTAGAATAGCTACAAGAAAAACTCATGTTTTATTTTGTTTTATTGATATGTTTTTATCTTTATTCGTTGAAATCATTCCTCACAATTGAAACAAAACATCAAGTGACCTTTATAACATTACTCAAAGGGCAATTGCACAATAATTCCTTTTATCAAAAAATTCCCTTAAACGAACACAAGAAAAGACAAGAAAACTAGGACAAGCTTTATACACTCTCACAAAATTCTTTCTCTTATTCATATATCTCTCTCTCTCTCTGTAATTAAGCAGCTCCTTTTGAGACTTGGAAACCCCCAAGAACAGCTAGGAAAGCTCTACCCATCACTCGTGCAACATCTTTCTCAAAGTTCTTCGCGGAACATCTGTCACTGTTTTGAATGTTCACAAGCACAGGAACTGGGATGAAATTTATTTAAAACCTCTTACTATTTACATCAACCTGTCGCAAGCGAAGATAGAGGACTCTGCATTTTCTTTCGGAAGGACATTGTTTCCTTTAGGGCATCAGTTTTATCCTTCGAACAGTTCCTTCATTTATAACATTCAGTTGAAGACAATTGCTTATTCTAGCTAAGAATTTACTGTTGATTTGAATTATAATGAATAATATCAGAAAATTAATTATTTAAATACCTACAATTGCAAGAAATAAGTTTATAGTTTGAGCACTGACTAAATGCATTTAAAAAGAGATAATTATGCTTACTTACTTTAACCTGCATTATAACCAAAATAAAATTTCATTTTTAAAAAAACATTACGAAACTGAAATTTGAATACCGCTTATTATTTTGTCTATCATGGGATTCATTGAATCAAATAACGAGCTATCCGTTATCACTCATTTGATGGTGTTGAGCGTTTTTACTTGAGTGGAACCCATTTTGACCAATATTGAATTTACGTCTGTCTGTATGTCCGTATGAGAACGATGTTTTGCATCCTTTGAAATTTGAAACTTAGCGTTTGAAACTCGAATAAATGCTGTATACATATCTCTCTCTGCGGGAGTTGATAGAGATTTGGTTTTGGCTCATTTTGTCTTAAGTGCAATTGATCAATTTTCTTTTTAAGCTTGACTGCAGCATCTGAAAAAATAGAGCAAAAAGTAGTGTCAAATTCCTTTACAAATAGAATTAAACAGAAGAGAATAAAGATTTGGTTTTGTTTCTAACCACTCTAAGTAGAGCGACCCTTCAAACTCGTCTAAAAAAGAAAGTAAAAACCATTTGCATGTACGCACAAAAAATAAAAAGAAAAATCGTTGGACACTTATTATATGCGTTGTAATATGAATATCCTTTATTAAACAAGGACCTTATTATTAAAATACTGTCTTTTTTAAGTTAATTTTTACAAGAAAATGGAACAAAACGAAATAGTTAGGACGGTGAAATACATACTCTGCTTTAGAGCTCTCTCTCTGTGAATAGTTTTACTATGTAAAAACAGATGTAGTCTATAAAAGGCAAGACAAAATTACCTCTGAAGATCAAAGCATATGATACTAAAGAAAATGTTCAAAAATTGACAATCATATTGCAATATTTTGTTGTCAGTCAAAAAATATTTTGATTATAAAATGATCAAACTGTTGTTATAAACATTCTAAGTATCAATTTAAACCTGCTAATATCCGGTACAGTATTTATTCATTTGATATTATAATTATAATTATTTTATATGTTTTGCAAATTATTCAAAGGAATGCGGGGCAAAGTAAATGGTTAATTGTGTTTACGCATTCAATTATTTATTAAATAACTTTAAGTATGCCTGTAATTCATTTAAATTCTTTCATTTAATAATTCACCTTTTAATTCATTCATTCACTCATTTTTCTATTCATTCCATATTTCATTTACTCATTTCATTTATCTTTCTAACATAAATTTTAATTTTATTCGTTTATTGGTTCAATATTCGATCATTATTCCTTTATTTTTTTTCTGGCTCTCTTGATCAAAAATATTCAAAATTATCGAATAGACGATATTTGAAAAATATTCATGACCATCTTTTGCCCGATTTAAAAAAAAAAAAAAAAGGTGAAGACACAAATTAATAATAATTGAAATAAATACAAAAAATAAAAATTGAAACTTTAAAACAAACGTCTGCACCCAAAACACTACAACTCAAGCAGATGCCCCGTTTTGCTTACTATTTATTCTCCAGAAACGCCGCCATTCTAAAGCAATTGAATTCCATCAATAACTTTACTTCAGAGATGCCTTTAGATTCTTACTCGCCATTCCGAAAATGGCGCCGGGGTATGCGATGCGTGTGAAGGTAGATATCTCGCACCTTCGTTTTCTCATTTCGAATGCATGCCGGGAAACATTTGAGAGTAAAATGAGTTGTTCCGGAAGTCTTAAAGTGAATAATCAGCTTTAATTATTTGACGTTTATTCAAATGAGCATCAGACGTTTCACGCGAGGGCTTAAAATATAGCCGCGAATTTGCATCAGAACACTTAAACTTTCGGGCATTGCTTTACATTGTTGCCAACTGACAGATGCTAAATGTTCTTCGGTGTACGAATGTTCAATAAGCAAGATGTAAGTGAAATATAAGTACCTCGTAAACTAGTATTAAACCGGCCTCTGCTGCAATGAATTTTGCTAATTAACTGTCTTAACTAAGTGAAACCGTTTATCATTGTTGATTTCTAAATCAGTCTGACGTTGATGAATGAGTTGGTAAAGAATAAATGTTTCATGAAGTTGAGATGATTTACTGTTGCATTTTACATAGCAAACTGCTGCAACAAAGTTTAACAGTATTTTAGCCAAATATCATTTTAAGTGAATCGGTCATTCTTATTTCAATTATTGGTTGCTATTAAAGTGCCCTGGTCAGTTTTAAGTTTAAACCCTGTGCTCAGTTTAAACATTTCAAATAACTGTTCAGTTTTAAAAGCACCCTTTCACCCCCCTCTTCAGTTTTAACCCTATTCAGTTTCAAAATTTCGAATAACTTCTTAATGCGTGGGCCCCATTGTATTTTTTATGGGCCCCCTAGTCCTATTGCGCTGTAACGTTTGCTATTAGTTTTAATAGTTAAGGTGTTCATTTATAACAAATGATGTTGGGACATTTGCTAATAACTACCAAAAATACCAATTTTTTTTCAGGCTTTTGGCTTATAACAGACAAAGCATTTAAAAAACTTGTGAATTATTCAGAAAATTTAACAGATAAATATAATACTGAAATTTGAAATGTTGATATTCAAAATTTTAAAATGTGAACGTTCAAAGCAAATAACTTTCACTACTCATTCTCAAAAAGTGAGCAATTTATGACTTCAGATAGTCATGTAAATGTCGCACCTCATAAAAAATCTTTTTCAGTATCATGAAAACCTAAAAAGCTATCAGTGACCCAAAGAGCCAAATTTCAATTGTTCTTCGATAGGCTGAAGACAACAAAAATTGTACGCAATTGTTCACAACTCACCGCATTTGCTTACTCTAGTTCAGCATTTCTGCGGTGTGATTTGTTGTTAAAACAAATCATTTGTTAACAATTATTTATTTTGGTGCCAAAAGTCATGCCAATACTGCTCATTAGATTGCCGATATCTTTCTAAATTTTTCAGATATTCAACCGATTATTTTTCGTTGCCCTATGTGTCTAGATGCAAAATCATTTCAAGATTATGACTTACCTCAGTTTTTCTGTCGATAATTTAGAAATTTATTAATTTTCTATTTTCGCGCATGCGCATTGACAAATTTATTGCATTAAACAGTCATGTTTCATTAATTAGAAGTTTAGTGCAATGATTCTCTTATTTACTGGCACATTTTCTAAAAGTTTGGTAAAATTTGAAGGAAAACCTGAGTGTTATAAGCCAAACAATTGCCAATAAAATTGTATTTTCGAAAGTAATGCTTGCATATCCGTGAATACAATTAATAACATATAAAACAGTTGTACATAGATTTTAAAGACATTTCTGAAATTTATCGTTTTTCTTTTCAGCTATTTACAAAGAAGGAATTTTATTTATTCAGTTTGTTGCTGGTTCTCTACATTCACGAATGGTATTTTTTTTTTGAACACATCAGCTGAAAAATATTTTTCTGTGACAAAATTAACAGAATAATTGATCATTTATATCTCAGTCAAAAAGATAAAACTATTAACATATACATAGTTAAAGTTGGTAACAATAATTTTACTTAATCCTAAGAGTTCTATTTGGGACAACAAATTGGTTGGAATCAGGAAATATAAACAGTCAATCAAATTGCTAAGGACTTCGTAATTTAATTAACTGTTCCAATGTAGTATATATATATATATATATATATATATATATATATATATATATATATATATATATATATATATATATATATATATATATGTGTGTGTGTGTGTGTGTATAAAAGAGATTTAATCTTTTTTTACCAAGGGCGCCATTGCTACGTACCCCCTACCATCCTACGTTCATGTAATGGTCATGTCTTGATGTCTCGAAATATCCTGTAGGCAACAGTATTAGCTTTAAAAATATTTCAACATCAAACAAAAGAAATATTTTGAGTTTTTTTTTTTTAAAGACGCAAAAAGTTGTATACCGCTTTTTTCTACAATAAACAGAAATGTGAAACATCCATAAAAAGCAGTCAATAGAGGGTATATTTTTATGCAATTCAATCAACCTTTAAAAAATTTAAACACTGTTAGTTTTTGAACAATTTTATAATAAGCTAAATGTCTACTGTAGTGAGCTTTAGTACGAGGTTTTTGAAAATTAATAAAATTAGCTTAGGTTATATTTTTATTCATTGCTTCGTTCACACGAAATTCTTAACTAAATTCAAATCAAAATGAATTTTCATATCCCCCGAGAGCATAATTTATGATCGTGGAAAGATATTCCGTTTGATCAAAAGCGCCCTCTTTGTTTAAAAACCATTGTCGTCTTGGTAACATTAATCAAATCAAATAGTACGAGACGAGTAGAGAGGTGTGCTTCGGACTTTCTTTCTATTTGATCTTACGCAGAAATAAAAAGGAGATCAAATTTTGTGCAATCATAAAATATTCAAGAACCAAGGCTGTAAGAATTTATAGCTTCGATTGACAGTGCTTTATCCCAAGATACTAGAGTAGGAATTCGAAATGAGATATACGAAATTAAAATTAAAACAAATATTCAACGGCAGCCATTTTGAAAAATAAAGTTTTCTTCGAAGATAAAGACCTCGAAATTGAAAATTTACTTATTTTATTGTACTTAGTATCTTTCAGTTGTCTACTTCACCCTTAAAAAATTAAATTAAAAAAGAAGCAAAAAAAATTAAAAAACACGTACATGCATCTTCAAGGTATAGTTTTAAAAAATCTAAAATAAATAAAATCAGTAATAGACATTGAAAAATAGAAATTAGACAGCAGGGCTGTGAGATGGGTAAACTGTTTGTTTGTCGATCTGTCTGACCCCTCCTCCTAACAACTTTGAGGAAATAATCAGATTTCAACATTTTTTTCGGTTTCAATTTTAAAACAGTTAACTTTTTTAAGAAATACTATCACTTATGGGGTGAGATTTAAAGCAAATATAGATCCGGATTTGAAAGGCAGAATTTCTCTAAAGTAACTTTGCTATAAAAAGCTCTTCACCAAAAATATTAAAAAACACACGTCGAAACTGAACAATTAAAACATTTTAATATTCATGCCTATGGATGAAATACAAACATGCTTATTTTAAAACAAGCTACAATATTAATATTCTAAAAAAATGACTGTGTTTTTTTTTTTTTTTTTTTCAATTTCAAGTTTTAATGTAACGATTTTTTCCGACCACGGAAAATTGAAGGAAATTCGAAGGTGCTTCATATGTTTCCTAGCTAAAAGATAGAGCTAATAGATCGTTTTATTTTCGATAAAATGGCTTATTGTAGGTATATTTTTATGAGAAGTACTTAGTTATTTTTGTTTCTTTTAAAGCTTTTTTTTTTTGAGATTTTGGCAATGCTAAAAAGACAAAAAGAGCGAAGTTGCGGTTTGATATTTTTTTCGGCGACCTCGGACGCATTTGCGCATGCCTAAGGTCTCTACTGATTTTGTCAAAAGAGGGATGATGGTGATGAGAGAGATAAAGAATATAAGGAGATTTGCTTTGTTTTGTTTTTTGTTGGGTTCGTTTATTTGACACGTTGTTTTGCGTTGATGTTTTTTTCTTTTTTTAATTTATTCACCTTCCTTATCAATTCTAGAAAAATAAAATAATGTGGGACTAAGCAGGAATGCAAACCGTGGTGATATTTCGTAATCAAGCTGCCGCCCTTTTTTGAAATAGAACCGTTTAATGTTCTTGGCAGAGCCATTTCGAGTTGGACATTATGTTGTTGTTTTTGTGTTTTTTAATTTTACCCGAAGTGTTTAATATTTTCTCGTTTATATTGCAAACGACTGAATTGTATATTATTAATAGGAGGTATTAGCTGGTGTTGCATCCAATGAAATGTGCCGACAGTTAGTTTATTTAAAAATCATTACTTTTTCTTTTCTTTTTACACATTCATTAATCTTCAGGAGAAATATTTTTATCACTCTGTTCTTGCTCTCTTAATTTGCCTTTTGTAAAATTATGCGCTTGGACATCATTCAACAGTGTTTATTTTTAACGATGTAATAACCGTGTTTACGTATCACCATTTTTCATGCTAAGCGTATTTAGAGAAAATTATTGCCCTTAAAAAGCTATGCAAATATTTATTCTTAATGTAATCTCAAAGTTCGTTAAAAATCATTCGAAAAATGTTTATGTACTCAGTTTATATTTTAGTAGTAATGAGTTGAGTAATACAAGGTAAGAAATACTCTGACAGAAATTTTGAAATGAAAAATACAAAATGGAATGCTGTGTATTTAATACTAGCGGTACCCGCACGGCTTTGCCCGTGGTATAAAATTAAAAGTTCATTTGTAAAAAAATGATATAGCAGAAAAAATACTCTATTTTAGTTATAATTCAACTATAATTCCTTCAAAGTATGATATAAAAATTTGGTATAGACCCTACACTTCTTCCTTTTACGTGTAAATTTCTTAGTAGATGCCTTAAGTGCTAAAATAGTGCTTGAAGTGAGCAAGATAACAATTCAAACATTTGCATCCCTAGTTTGCCACGAAACAATGCAAAAAAATGTTTTACAATGATTAATCTCCTAAATATCGCCGATTTTAACATCATTCAGTAGATTTTTCGCAAAATATCGCCAATAGCGCCAAATTGAACCTAAAAAAAAAATTTTTTTTCGCTAAATTTTTTTTCGTCAAACACTTGGTGACCAAAAGCTTGGCGAGATATCGCCAAGTGGTCGCTCCAATTCATATCACTTTGGTCTGCATTGAAAGCACTGATTACCCCATAAAAGGGGTAAATCACCCCCTTGGGGACATTTGAATGCAACCCCAAAGATAGGTGCACAAAAATAAGCCAAAAGAAAAAATAAGAAAAATTTTGTTGCTCACAGAAACCAACAGAAATCTTACCAAAGTTTAAAAGAAGAAGAAAGTTTTCTTTCCTAACTTCAAAAACAAAATAATACATTTTCCGAAATGACATACTTTAGAAAGAACGTTGCAATATCGCAATAAGATTGAAGTAAATATACTGAAATAGAATTGAATGCCAAATTGTAAAAAAGTCGCCAAAAAATTAATTTTTAATATTGTCTTTCATTATTTATTAAATGCAATTATTGCTGCAAATCACAGTCCAACAATAAATAATCACATTGCAAAAGTATATTTGGAGCATTTTTTTCTTTTAAACTCAACTGATCCTAAAAATTTTAAGTATTAGTCATAGAAATTTCGTGCATTATTCTTCACAATGATAATAAAAACAATAAACATCGACAAAGATCAACCAGCAAACGATAAATTAAAAGCTAAATTCGTTCACTCAAGCCATTTGCTGCAATTTATATTGAAATAAATTAATAATGAAGTAAAATATGTTTTGCAGACGATAAATTTAGAATGGTATCCTGTATTTTAAGGAAAGGACTCGATTTCTCATTTGATTGACAGGTGCCATCTTAAGGCTTGGAGTTTGGATTGTTACAAAAACAAATACATTTTTAAAATTATTAAGGGAAAAAGAACGAAATAAAAACGTAACCATGGTAACAACATGAAAAGTTGATTTCCGTTGATGAAATAATTCTTTTCATCTTTCTTTTCAAACAAATTTTATTATCGAGCTGAACCATTTTAGAATCGTTTGGCTTGCTTTACTGAAGGTAAGCCTTGAATTTCGGGATTCTAAAAACAATTATTACAGCTCTCCTGATGATCGTAGAAACTTCGAAAAAACTTCATTTTGTGCAGAAAATTTCAAGCTTTCAAATGACATAAGACTTGAAAATGTGTGTGAAATATTTCTTCCCTATTTTATCGAATTTCCGCTAAGAATTCGAATAGAAAAAGAACGAAATGGAATTTTCGAAAAATCGCTTCGAGGTGCAAAACTACATGCTACAAACTAATTTTGTGCCAAGTGGCATGAAAATCGACCGAACGGTTTTGGCGCTACGCGCGTAACAGACAGACAGACAGACAGACAGAAAGAAAGAAAGAAAGAAGGACAGACAGAACCACCTTCAGCTTTATTATTAGTAGAGAAAACCAAAGTTTATCTGTTTGCTTTTAAAACACGTGATTTCGTTCTGTTAACAGTTCTCTAAATGTTAAAGCACCATTAAAATGTCTTCTGCTTATGTGTAATTTTCTAAATATAGTTAAAATGTATAAATGAAATAAACCTATTAAATTGCGAATTTGGTTCAAAACATTTTCATTTTTAAATAGCAAACAATAAAATAACTTGAGAATAACCCATAGTAATAACTTTTTCACTTTTTTTACAATTAATATTTTTCCAATAAAACTATTGCATACTGTATTTCATGAACAGAAATGTTTGTAAAAAAGTTCAACATTCATCGTTGCGTAGGTTAATTAGCAATTTTAGCAAAGGACATGGAAGTTCTCCTTTGTCTGTGTGTGATCCGTATGAATTTAACTGTACTTCTATGGTAACTATATCGAATTCCAAACTATTGATTAAATTACTCCTGTTAACAAACAGGACTTCCGTCACCTATTGAGATCATCTGAGCCTTGGATAATTATTGCCAATATCATTTTACTCTAGGAACTTTCTTTTGGTGCAGCTCCATTCTGTCAATGTGTGCGAGGATAATCAATTTCCCAGAGCTGTAAAACTTTTAAATTTATTTTCAGAGTACCTCTTGAGTTACTTTGGCTATGAATTTTATGGGGATGAAGTTGCATAGATGATTTGCATTTTGTTGTGGAGCGGGGCGCAGATAAATCATCCTAACCTACTTTCAGGCAGTTCCGATTTCGAGAAAATTTCCATTATTTTTTTCTTCTTTCGCTGGTGAGTGATGAATATAAGTTTTGAACAAAACTTTCCGCACATTTATATCTTCTGAAAAATAGGTGTGTTTCGATTACTGTGTATTAACTGAAACTCTTAATGAACATTTCAATGGTTTGGGTTCAAGTTCCATGCAACAAATTAGGCATGTTTCACACTAAATATAGAGGAATGGATACCATATTACTAAAAATGCTATCGTAATTACTCGCAGACATAGTATGTTAGAACGTTCGTGCTCAATACGTTTGCTGAATGTGAAAACATTGCTGTACCAGCAGGGTGCAAGTGCGACGGTTTATGGAATTGAAGATAGTTCCTTCGAGCGAATGGAAATTCAACCCCCACCCTCGAAGTACAAGAAGTAATTTTCTTAAAATGAAAACTTCTTTAATAGTATCTCCAAGCGAGTTTCTTGCAACTACAAAAAACAATAATAGTGTCTGCCCCTCAAAGCTCCCATTATAGCTAGAACAAAATGAAAATGATTTGCCCCCGAAAAACAAGTAATTGATTGAAATGCGACTTTTTTAGAACAGAATAATATGTAAGTTCCCTCCAACGAAAATTATTCAGAATCAACATTGCAAGCCTAACAACATGGAAACTCCCATCCGAAGGAAAAAGAATTGCATTTAATAACTCGGAATTTGAACAGAGTAAGAAAATCCCTTCGGGTCCTCGTTGGCCTAGAAGTAGAGTATTTTTGTTGTTGTTGTTTCTAATACCACTCGGATGTCCGAGCCCGAGTAGATGAAATCTGCTCGATTTAAGGCAGGAAAGATACGGCTTCCGTTTTTAAGAGCACCATTTAGGTGGAAGACCGATTTAAGCTCAACACACATGCCATAAGGACCCGTTCATAGGGTAGGCATCCATTCACAACTCACTTTCACACACACAGAAAGGACAATGACAGGAGAGACTGAAAGTAAAGTATGCAAAGAAAGTAAAGTATGCGAAAACTGAAGTATGCAAAGTAAACATGGTGGTGACACAAATCAGATTTTTTTTATTTCAGCCAAGGTAAAAATTGCAAAAGAAGAATTATTATTTAAAAACTTAATCTTAAAACAAATCACAAAATTAGCTTTTGGTGTTGCTGAATCCAAAGAGAGCATTATTTTTACTTACCATTTACCTGCTCCAAATATTGCTAAGTTTTATACTTGAATGTAACAGTAAGATTGAACAAGTATTTATATGGGGGAAAGAAACTTTTTTAAACTGCTTTTCAAACTGATAACTTGACTTAAAACAAAACATGCTTCTAAAATTTGCATTATTTAAAAAGTTTGAAATACCCAAACTCTAATTATAAGCTTGCTTAAGTTTAGCTACAAAAATTT
>JAXGGA010006037.1:0-52500 GCA_038373865.1 Uloborus plumipes
TTTAAAAATCAGGTATAAATGCTTTAATTCACTTCAGTTATAATTTCATAGAATGCATATGTCACCACTATTCTATTCGACTTTATGGTGTGGTAAGCTTATTTTGTACTATTGAAAATTTATTATTTGTTTCTGAATAGGGCACAGATCCAGAAAAGTATAAATTGATAGAAAACTACCAAGCAGTTCAAAAACAGCTACTTAAAAAAGCTATTGAAGGACAGAAAAAAGATGAGAAATTGTCAAGCATGACCAGGATTGTTGATCAGCTAAAACATATAACATCTCGTCATAAATATTTTGAAACTAAATGCATGCAACAGCTAAACCATAAAGAGTTGTTACGAGAAAAAGACGATAAAATCAAGGTATGCTCTTAAATTTTGAGTAACTCACTAATGTTTTGCCATTCATTTTTATTGCAATCGTATATTTTTGAACTTTGGTTGGAGTCCAAACATCTCCCTACCTTTTGTACTTACATTTAATTAAGCATGGAGCAAGTCTGTCATTTAGGGATGTCAGAAGAGGGTCAATTACCTCCACCCCCATATCTGATTTTGAAACATAAATGTCTTTACATTAGAAGTGTTCGTTGCTTTTGTTTTTTAATAAAATTTGCACCGAGTCCACATTATTTGCCCCCCCCCCCCTCCTGTATAAATTCAAAAAGATAGGCTTGGTACAAAATGTCTCCTCTATGGACTGCTGGGGAACTTCAACCCTGTGTGACCATTTGTAAAAACTTAGAGGGGAGGGGGGGGGGGCAAAGAAAATGCTTGTTTAAGGGTTATTTAAAGAAAAAAACTTTTACTTTTTTCTGTTTAGGAGGTTTATTAAAGGTACTTCCATAGAAAATTAAATTCCTAAAGTTCGTTAGCTTTGGAATTCACGAGATTTAGCCATTTTAAGGTGATTTATGTTTCCTCTCATTGTAAGAATAGAAGTGGAAATCTGTTATCTGGAATACATTGTTATAATTATAAAAGAAAAAATCAAATCTAAAAATTTTGTATTAAGTTATTCATTACTGGAAAATTTTGAATTTTAATTTTAGGCTCAAAATTGGTTAAAACTTGACAGTATTATGTCTAGAAAGGGTTTTGAGACACTAGAGTATTCTACCAGAAAACAAAAGAAATATTTTCAGCTATTACGTTTTACTTTAAAAAAATTAACAAGCTAATTTTCTTTTGTATTTGTAAAGAAAGATTTCTTTATATATTAACAAATTAATGTTTCTGTCGGGATGCAAGTCATTAAATTGTACGTTAATTGAATCATTACTTTTTATAACTTCAACAATTCCATTTTTGGATATTATCCCTCTTTTTGTGCAATATAACAAGGGGTTACTGTATATAAGTTTCCAAATTAGTATTCATATCAGATTTTGTTTTTCTTTTAGGCTTTGACTTTTGATGTAAATATGTATGAATCGTACATATCCAAATACCAATCAGAAATTGCATCATTGAAAGAAGAATTGAAGAAACTAAAAATGAATACTTTTTTCAAGCAAAAGAAAATTTCACCAAGCAGGTGAATTTCAACCTATTTTGAAGTTTACATCTTAAACATTCATAATACACTCAAACCTATTAAAACAAACGCCAAAGAGTCTCTAAAATCAGTTCATCTTAACTATAGTTCGTCTTTTCTGAAGAACAATACAATATAAATCGAAATGCAGTTCATCTTAGCAGTAATTTATTTCAAGAATGTTCGAATTAACGAGGTTCCAGAAAAAACATGTTGTTGTAGAAATGCATAAACCATTTCTGAATAACGATGTAATATTAAATTTAGTGTAACAGAAAGGTAAAAAGGAAAAAAGAGACAACTCATATTTTTGAAGCAAACTTTCAAAAATATTGATGTAATTTTGATAAACTATTTGATAAAGTTTACAAATACCTTTGTAGTATTGATGTAGAGAAAAATACAATGTTAAGGAGGCACAATTGCTTTTTAAGCTGTTTGCTTCTGTTTCCGTTGCTTGTCGGATGTCTGTGTATCCATAAGCTCACAATTTTTTTTGCATTGAAAAAGGCGTACCTTGCAACGCCGAAACACGTGTCTGCAGTATCCCCTGCTTATTTGTGCCTCCTTAACGTTGTATTTTTCTCTACAAACTGTTTGATATTACAACATATACATAAAAGCAGAATTTTTTATGAATTATTTTTCTTCCATGTCATTTACAGATATGACATTTGTGTTGTTCTATGTAGGTGTTTAGGATTACCAAAATGTTTTGTGAGCAGGAATTTTACAAGTAAATTTGAATAACAAATGAGCTACATCAGTCATTACCATGAGTATGCCTATTTCTGCATATCATGTCTTTACTAACCAGAATGAATACAATTTTTTTAAAGGTTAACTCGTATTTTCTATGGCAAGTGCACCATTATGACTATCAAAATATTTATGCTATTGTGTAAAAATATTTTTTATGGTGCAATTCTTCCTATTTTTATATAAAAAAAAAGGGAAATTTGGCTCTTCTCTGTATTATTTAAAAAAAATTCGGAAATACAAAACCATATATTTTAATAATAAAAGTCATTTACATGATTAATTTACAGTGATTTTTCTGAAAATTTCAGCTCTCCATATCATTTTCACTATTACTAGATTCACTTTCATCACTAGATGACTGTAGGTCCTGGAATAATAATAATTGTAAAGTTACACTAAAATTTATTACTAATGATTGAGTTAAAATTTGCCTGAGTTTTACAATACAGGAAGAGTTTGAAAGAATGCAAAAATTACATTAAGTGATAAATCAATTTCATACAAACAATGTATTACAAAGATAAAGTGGCTAAATAAAAGTACAGAAGTACTACAATTTTGATTTGGTAGTAATAATTATAAGTTATGTTTAAAAAAGAATTTTCCTTTTTAACTACTATTGGAGACATTGACATTTTTAATCCACAGTATTTTTATGAACTGGTTTTACTACAGAAAAAAAGTTAAGCATATTGATAAACAGAATCTGAATATGCATCCAGTGATCAATATACACTTTGTGCAATAACTGAATTAAAATGCTAAACAGAATGAACCTATGAAATTTTTAAACATTGGAAAGCGAGGACATTTCTGGGAGACAACAGATTCCAAGTCCCTGTTTTTTTTTTTTAAAGTACAAATTTGACGTTGGAATATACATCCTTTTGCACATAAGAAAGACAAATTTAAAATAAAGTTCTACGTACTTCATGATCTGAGGTATTTTCAAGAATCATTTCATCCTCCTCCTCTTCTTCACTTTCGCTTTCTTCAGATGATTCTAAAAAAGTACATTGCATAAAATACCCTTTTTTACCTGGCAGTAAAAATCAACTATGACCAACTCAAATAGCTTCATTAGAGTGTTATAATTAAATAACATTACAAGTAAAAAAATTAATTTACTATGAAAAGACAACTAATTTTGTTAATTTTTAAGATTATAGAAGAAAAATATACCTTATGTATTTAAATTTAGGTTAGCCTTTAGTATGATATGTTATATAAGAGCATTAGGTTTTATTTTTCAAATCTCTTTATTATATGATTAAAAAGCTACAATGCAAACTAGTTAATATAATTAAACACAATAATTCTTTGAAATAAATCGCATACAATACAAAGTTGTTTTTTAAACGAGTAACTGTATTTCAAATTTAACTATTTTCACATATGTGTTTCAAGTTTTAAACGTTGCTGCAGTAAAATACTATGCAAAGTCATACAAAGCTTTTATAAATACTTCAAATTGATTCAAAAGCAGTACACATGAAAAGAAAAAAGAGTTACCTGATACATATACATTCAAATATAATCAAACACAATAATTCTTTGAAATAAATCGCATACAATACAAAGTTGTTTTTTAAACGAGTAACTGTATTTCAAATTTAACTATTTTCACATATATGTTTCAAGTTTTAAACGTTGCTGCAGTAAAATACTATGCAAAGTCATACAAAGCTTTAATAAATACTTCAAATTGATTCAAAAGCAGTACACATGAAAAGAAAAAAGAGTTACCTGATACATATACATTCAAAGGTTGTGATGTGAAATCTTCTTTCATAGAATTATCCGACGCCTAAATATAAAAACACGAGTTACAACTTTTTAAGCAAAAATAAGAAAACTAATTATTTACAATTTTAACACTCATGCATTAATGATAAGCATAACTGTTATAAAAGGATAACATTAAAAAACTAAATTTTGTACAAAACTTGAAAATAGAAGCTAGATAGCTATGGTTGTTAAGGGGGGAGAAAAGCTATTATTACAAAGCTGAATGTATTCTTAAAAATAATATAAAACTATTTCATGAAATACACCAATTACACAAGAATTTTTAAAGCATATTTTAATATTGTAATTGCTTTTGGTGAAAAAGTTTTATTGATCTAAAAATGAGGCAAAGTCAATATCGGGTTATCAATACTGCCGTGCTAAGCACAAAGGTCGTATCTGTACTTTTAAACAAAATTGAGTTATCGCCACTAGGTGGCTCTTTGTGACGTATTATACCTTAATACAAAATTATATCGTCATTTGAGAACGGGATATATTTTTTTAGAAAATTCTGAAAAAATTTCATCTGAATCAAATACATGGTGGCGCAAAACTTTAAAGAGTTTTATCTCAGTTAGAGCTCAACTGCAAATACCACTTTTGCGCTTGGCACGGCAGAATAGTTTAAATTTCTTACACGTTTCAAATTCAAGAGTGACTTACAAAACATTTTTAGTCTAAATGTCTAACTTTAATTCTATAATATAACAGCTGAAAAAAAAAAAAAAAAAGAAAAAAACACTTTTACACGATACAAATCACTTATAATGCTCATTTTCTATTTCAATAAATGGACATTTGTCAGTCTCCTCATCGAGAAGACTGACAGATGTACATATACTAGTAAGCAAAATTCAAGAACAAGTTGGAAAAGCAGCATATAAGTGTAACAAGAAGGTGGAGCATAGTAAAAGACCAATAAGGACATTGACTAGGGTCAGGTAGGTTAATATAAGCAAATACATGAAGTTAGACATTGAGGAGTGACAGAGGAGGGTTAATGGTGCTGGTGGCTTCAAAATTGATCATTCCACGCCCCCTCATTTTCTTTTAAATTTTAAGTCTTATTTTAAATTTTCCTATGAAGTTCTTCCATATTTTTCTTGAAAAATATGAGTATGCTATTCACATCCTTAGCATGGTAGGTTGAATATTTTTATCGAATGAAGATGCGACAGTTAAAGTTTGAAACTAATTGGTTAGGTGTAATAAATTAATTTAGTATAGGTTCCTGTTTTAAGTAATTTTAATAGAAATTTTTTTAAAAAATCAGCTGATTAATTGGCTAAAATTTATTAAGCAAAGCATAGTTACTTGTTCTAAGAAAAAATAATTTCAATATAAAAATAAAATTTCAGCTGATTAATCTTCTAAATGCTACACCCGAGATTATCTCGGACGCTGCAGCACTGATGTTCCAACATGTCATGCCTGAGTAATACTCGGGGTATTTTTTCGTTGCGTGCATTGCACTGTTATGCCCAAATATATCTCGGGAGAAGTTTATTTCAGCTTATTTTATTTTTGTCAACCCCAAATCTAGCTCAGGAAAAGTTAATTTGAGCTCAATTTATGTACCCAAATCATCGAAATAACTTGACAGTTAAAAAGGTTAAGAGGCTAAAATTGGTCAATAAGATAATCAGTAAAGTAGCCAATTAATCAGTGCATCATTAATTTAAAAATTTTAAAGTTAAGATTTAGGTCTCCTTTTCCCTAAAGACAAAGTGAAAATCTGTTGGGAGCCCTGAAAATGATTTAAAAAAACATCAGTGTAAAAAGTTAAAAATTAGGACAAATCAGGACAAAATTTTTTTAATTAGCAATATCAAGATGATTAAGAAGTCTGAATATAGCGCACAAATCTGCAACCTATACTTGTGCACTGTAACTCTGTTATTTAACCTATTGATAGATATAAATCCCTATGATTTTTGATTGCATAATACAAAACATGCAATGCAGAAGATAAATGATATTCACTGCATCTAAACATGGAAAACAAAATAAAATAATGGAGAAGATATACTTACTTGTGACAAAAGAATACTTAAACATCCATGTAATTGGCTCATTTTAGGAAAATTTTGAAGTCTTGCTTCTATTAACCGACTGATTGGACCTAGATACTCATCAATATCTTTACACTAAAAATAGCAAAATATTAGAAAGACAAGAAAATTAAAAAAAAAAAAAAAAAAAAAAATCAAGATGCCAGAAATTCAAAATTTTTTAAAAGAACATAAGTTTAATTGCATATAAAATTACAAGATCAACTACATTTTGCAAAATTCTTTATATACACCATTTTTTCCCTCAGTCATTATAAAGTGCATATATAATCAGAAATAGTTTTTTCTCCTATTTAATATGCTCAGATTTGATGTTTTTGAATGCATAACATTTGATTCTTGTTTACTAAAATTCTTTTTAATGCTATTTCAAGTAAGTTCAAAATATTTTTTGTTGATTATTTTATAATACTTAATACACACACATATGGCAAAATTATCATATATTGATGAATATGTAGAGTTTTGTTATTGATATACAATATACCAGCGGTAGCTAACCCGTTGGTCGCGATTGACTGGTCTATCTCGAGCTTATTTTGAGTCAATTGAAGTAATATTTTGAACTCTGCTCTCTGTCTGAATAAAATTTATGAACATTAGTTTCTGGAGCAAAATTAGATCTAACATTTAAATTAAAAGTTATATGAAATTATTTCCAAACTTTTTCTAGCCACTATTTTACCTTTTTAAAAACAAGTAATGTACTTTTCTGAAAATATGTTGGTGTGAGTAAACATAAAATTATTTTAGAAATTCTGAAATACAACTTAATAATACCAAAACATTTTCTTATATGTCAACTATTTAGGTTGCCGACCGCTGCTATCTACATTAAGCTTTAAAAATGCATATTATTTCAATATATATCAGGTAATCAAACAAATAAAGTTCAAGGTGAAAGGTGACAAGTAAAACATAACTCCTTGTTAAGTATTTGAATTAAGTATACTTACTGACAATAAATAAGGCAAATGAACAGCTAGAAGTCCTTTTATCCATTTTAAACATGCATGATTCCTGCAAAAAGGAGAAGTTTGTTGGCAAAAAAAATTATACAGCAAGCTTTAAAAGTAAGTCACTAAGTCAATACAGTAGTACCTCCGAATAGCAGACAGTCATGGGTGGGACCAAAAGGTTTGTCCAATATTAGGAGGGATCCACTATTACGGAGGGTTAGTTGAAAATTTTTGCTTTTGAGCTTATAGTAATTAATTTAACAAAAAATTAAGTGTGGCTAGCACTGTAAGCAATAAAGGTCACTAGTTGCGTAAATGGGGTGAAATCCAATTATGCTGAAAGACTGATACTTCTGATGACAAATCAAGAATAGTTTCATAGTGGGAGGCAAAAAATAAAATTAACAATTAAATATACTGTCGGTTCCAAGAAATATTATTCGATTAGACGGGGTCTTTGTTTAAGCGGGGATCTTTAACGTTACGTCTATGGCATCGGTTCCGAGATATTTTATTCATATAAGCGGGGCATTCGTTTATCCGTTACCCGATTAAACAGGGACGACAGTATATATATACTAGCTTATTACCCGTCGTTGCTCGGGTGCTTATTAATACATATTTGCTGCTAATAAGTGAGCCTTAAATTGATAATTCATTGTTAATCGTAATCTTTGTTGAAAAATACTCATATTTAAATGTGTTAAATTTCATCAATTTGTATGCTTAAAGGTTTAATTCTATTGCTCTACGTATTCAAAATTGAAAGAAAATGGCCATTATGAGACAAAAAATTCGAATTTTGAGCTTTTTGGATTTTTTTAAAATTTTAAAACCCTGCCTATATGAACTCTAAAGCATCAAAGGACCTCTGTGCCAAGCTTGATGAAAACCCGACGAAAACTGGATTTGTTAAGGAACAAACATACAAATATACATACATATAAAACTTGGAAAGGTAGAAATAAGTTACAATTAGAGCTTCAAGCTTAATTGATGTAAACATATATCTTTTATTCTGCAACCCTCCCCCTCTAGCAAACAAGGTTATTACATTACATTTCTATTACAGGTTTCTTTTTTATTTACAGTGGCAAATATTCCAATGGCATTTAAACCGAATTTTAATAACAGCCCATTTTTTGATCTCCCGAATAAATAGTTAATTAAAGAAGAAAAAAAAATACCTGGGTTCTTGTTTATTTAACCTTTCATGCAATTCTTTTAGAAGTAAGAAGATAGATTGTAGTGGAAGCCTTTGAACAGTATTATGTATGATCTGTTCATCACCTGATTGTAGAACAGACTGAAAAATATTTGATATTTTTAAAAATGAGATTGAATATATATCTTTTTCATTCAAAATATCATACAAACATGACACCACAGTTGAAATATGGAAGACATGCACTTACATTGAGCATATTATTATCTTTACTTTGTAAGCCTTGTAGCAGAAGATGTACCATACTGTCAAAACTAACTGTAGATTCTGTTTCTTCTATACTCTCTGGGATTTTACTCAAGGCCAAAGCCTTCAGCCGTTCTTCCATGGGCAACTAATAAATAAATGCATAACAAATTTAGAACTAAACATGGCAAACATTTATGACACCAACTTCAAGCATGTGTTGGCTGGTGCTTGTGTCAAACAATAGGGCATATGCATTCCTTAACTCCAGATTTTAAAGTTAAAGTTTTCCTAAATAAGATTTCTTAATAGTATTTGAACAAAAATTGTAGTAACTAATTCATTTGTTTCACAATGACATGCAAATGTTGAACATTTACAAACAAAAAATGAAAAAAAGTTACAACTTTTAAATCATTACAACCCCTAAAATATTTTCGGGTTGACCCAAACTTTGGCTTCGTAATTTTTTTTGCTTAGTGAAACAAGGGCAACAATGTTGAGACAAATGTTTCTATTTTTATTAGATCAGTTTCACCACCATATTGTCTAAATTGCAAATAGTTCAAGTCTTTCCATAAATAATATTCTGAACTTTTCCCCTCCCTTTCTGACAGGATTGCATAAGAAGCCTTAGCTTTTTGCAGACTTAGTGCTACCCCCCGATGTGGTATTTAGTTTTTCATGTGCCACCATAAAGAAGCGGATATTTTTTATGCCCAGTTTTTACCATGGAGATACCTGGGTTGTCTTTGATACAAAATTGCACTAGGAATTTAACTTCGTCAAGAACATTCAAAGCTAAATGAATGCTCAAGGGATCTTTTATGTGCTGCATAATCATACACCCCTCCATGGGCATTGACGATTTTCTGCATCTCGCTGACTGGCCACTGCGTATAAGAACCAGGGTGCAAGGCAGGGGTGCTTGGTAGTGGTGGTGGTGGGGGGGGGGGGAGAATTGATTGATTATGGCTCAAGTTGCACCATCAAAATGGAGGGAGGGGAGATTTTTTAAACTGATTTATTTTTTAATTTTTTACGGTTTCTTAATAAAAATTATTATTAATTTTTTTTAATTTAAATTATTTCTTTATTATTATTTTATTTATTTTTTTTGTGTGCGCGTGTGTGTGCTTGGAATGTCTGGAAGGGAAAAAAAAGATATTATATTCTGCGCATAATTCAAACTTAAAAAAAAATGTACAAAAAAAAAAAAAAACTTGAAAAAGATGAATAAAATAAAAAAAGGGGTAAAAATAAAAATCATAAGAGGGTTGTGCAAAATTGGTTGGGGGATTTGCACCAATGAGATTGGGGGGGGGGGGGGATGACACTCCTGGTCCAAGGCATAGAAGGCCAACACCGTACCACCACCTCACACAGCCGACATATTCTGAAATCAAATATTCTAAATATTAACATTTGAAGAAACTTACATCAGAGATATTTTTGTCTTCTTTTTTTCGTTTCCTAGAAATGCCTTGTGCAGCTCCTTCTGTCATCATATGACCTGGGGCAAGAACTTTGACTCTTTCAGATTTGTCAGTCTTTTTGATCTAAGGAAACAAAACATTATCATACTTAAATTATCAAAACACTAAGTACTAGTTGATATCTCTTCATAAATGCAAGACCTGTAATAATTAAATCAAGACTAAGTAAATATTGATAAGCTACAAAATCTAACCTTGTCAATTTGACTGCAGTTTTAACATAACAGTTATAAAAAGAAAATACAAACCAGAAATAATATGAATTTCATTCAATATTTATTCTCTTTACATCCATTTATTAAACTGATAAAATCATATTGACGAACATATGAGAGTTAACATTTAGGGTCATCCATATAAAGTCAATAAATGGGCCTTGCCGCATCATTTTTGATTTTGATCATATTTGGTAGGTAATATATGCACCAATGTTCTATGCTTCCAAACTGCTTTTTTTTTTCCGAAAAAATTTTACTACTCGAGATATAGCCATTTTTTTGCTCCGCCGATGAGTAAAATTGGCATTTTTGATCTTTTATCTAAGAACTCTGGTAAATTTATTTAAAATGGTAGAAAGATTAAACATGACTTATTTTAAAGCTAAAAGAATGAACTTTGATTTGTGCATAAAAAGAAACGGTTTAAGTAAGCCTAAATATAAATTTTACCAGGTCAATTCGCGGTTCAAAAAGTGCCGTTTTGTCATTTCAAGCATGAAAAAGTATATGAAGGACTGACAGTGGCGTTCTAAATTTTTTTTTTCTCTTGCACCCAGATATAGATACTAGAAGCACAGAAAAGAATAAGATGATACAAGTTGTCCATTATGAAAAAATTGCTTAAACTTGAGAAAAAATGAAAATTGATATTTTTCACTCCCTAAAAACGGCCTGTGGAACAGGTAATAAAAATTTACAAATGCATGGAGTAAGAAGGTGTTACATTGCCCTTTAAAATGAAACAAAAACTGTCTTGTTATTCCAAAGCATTAGAGATATATAAGTTTTTAAACTATGAGAAAAAATGAAAAATATCCTTTTTCACTCCCCAAAAACGCCTGTGGAATAGGTAGTAAAAATTTGAAAATGTATGGAGCAAAAAGTATTACATTGAACTTTAAATGGAAACAAAAACTTTCTTGTTATTCCAAATCATTAAAGAGATATAAGCCTTCTAATTAAGATGATTATTATAAAAAAAACCCTTAAACTTGAGAAAAAATGAAAAATAGCCTTTTTCACTCCCCAAAAATAGCATGTGAAACACTTAGTAAAAATTTGCAAATGCATGGAGGAAGAAGGTGTTACATTGCAGTTTAAAACGAAACAAAAACTGTCCTGTTATTCCCAGGCATCCAAGAGATAAGGCCCTCTGAAAATTGAAAATTCATGCAAGATTGTTTTGGCATAAGTTAAAGCAATTATGAACATAAATAAAGTATTTTCATGCAAGAACTCTAAAAATATGTATCATCAATATATAATTCAAAACATATCATAAAATGGTTGTAATTTATTTGTAATGTTGACATATCGGAAAAAGTTGTACTTAAAACCAGTGATCCGAATGTCCACATATCAATTAAATTTGGTTTTAAAATTTGATTGCATGTCGCTAAGAAGTTTCTAGTTTTACATTTACATATGAATGAAATTACAAATTTTTTTACAAAAATCCGAAATTTCTACATAATTTTCGAAACAGCTACAACTAAAAGGGATTTTTGCTAATTGATTATTTGTTAGAGTTTATCTTCATAATATTTAGTTGTACATCCATTACAAATTAAAAGAAAACTGATAACAGAAACACTAAAAAAAGTTTTAAGTATAACTTTTTCAGATGTTTCTACCTCACATATAAATTAGACGTTTTACGATGTATTTTAAATTATTTATTTAATGGGGATACATATTTTTTCTCTTGCAGTTCTTATATAAAAAGACTAACTATGTTCATAATTGCTTTAACTTATGCCACAAAATTTTTTTTGCGTAAATTTTCAATTTTCAGAGGGTTATATCTCTTTTATGCCTGGGAATAACAAGACTGTTTTTGTTTCCTTTTAAAGTTCAAGGTAATATCTTCTTGCTCCATGCATTTGCAAATTCTTACTATTTGTTCCACAGGCCGTTTTTGGGGAGTGAAAAAGGATATTTTTTGTTTTTTCTCATAGTTTAAAAGCTTATATCTCTCTAATGTCTTGGAATAACAAGACAGTTTTTGTTTCATTTCAAAGGGTAATGTAACACCTTTTTACTCCATGCATTTGTAAATTTTTACTACCTGTTCCACAGGCCGTTTTTTGGGAGTGAAAAATACCAGTTTTCCTTTTTTCTCAAGTTTAAGCAATTTTTTCCTAATGAAGGACTACTGGTGCCATCTTATTCTTTTCTGTGCTTCTAGTATCTATAACTGGGTGCAAGAGAAAAAAAAATTGGAACCCCACTGCCAGTCCTTCATATACTTTTTCATGCTTGAAGTGACGAAAACGGCACTTTTTGAACCGCAAATCGACCCGGGAAAATTTATATTTAGGCTTAATTTAAACCTTTTTTTTTAATGCGCAAATCAAAGGTCATTCTTTTAGCTAAAATAAGTCATGGTTGATCTTTCTACCATTTTGAATAAATTTACCAGAGCTCTTAGAAAAAAGATCAAAAATGCCGAATTTTACTCATCGGCGGAACAAAAAAATGGCTATATCTCCAGAATAAGATTTTTTCGAGAAAAAAATAAAACAGTTCGGAAGTACAGAATATTGGTGCATTACATACCAAATATCTTCAAAATTAAAAATGGTGCGGCACGAAAATTTCTGAACATCTGTTGATTTTATATGGAATGACCCATTTTTTAAAAGTAGTGAAGAGATGAGGAGTGAATGGGATACAGGATGAATTTTAATTAACTCAAGAATAAATACGCTAACCAAAGTTTCTAATAGTACTAATATAAAATATATAGTATAAAAATCTAATAGTACTTTCTTTTTTTAAGAAAATTACAAATTCTTTTTAAACTCACTAAATAAAAGAATGAAGTCCACACGTGTACTAGCTTAGTTCAACACTTTTTAGTTATGTGCTCAGTAATTTATATAACTCATAAGCTTTAATATTAAGTTTCAACAATATAATACTTATTATGACCACTTATAATTTCAATTTTGCAAATGGCAAGGGAGGAAAAACATGGGATGGAATGGGACATTAATATGGGTTTGTACACCAAAGCAGCATACTGCTATATTTGGAATGTACGTCGCAGAACAGATACTTGAACTGCAGAACAATTCTATCCAAATGTTAGGGAAAATTCAAAAAAATTTCTGCAGAAAGGCAGGTTTTCTGCAATCAGTTTTTGTAACAAAAGATATATTTTGCCAAGACTCAGCACAATTTCTGCAGATTTTTTCTAATTTTCATGCAAAGCTTACTAGGCAGAAAACCAAAAAGGCAAATTTTTTGCGACACTTGTAGGAATATAAGTTTTGCTACAAACGGAGAAAACCTAGAATTTGCTCAAAATTACATGTTTAGTTAAAGGATACCCGGAGAAAATATGAAAAAATCAGATTTCTGCAGAAAATTATCTGTGGCTACTCCTGTGTTACATGCTTAAGCGACCTTCCTCGAAGACTAATCCCTTAATGATTCGCTATATAAGACAAAAATTTTCCATTCAACATCTTTGTAGCCATCACTTGGTTACACTATTAGGCATGTGCTGTTATTCTGAGCGAAAACTTTGCTTCTAATGCAGTGTCAGAGCACTCAGAACCCTTGAGGAACAGAGGCAGCACTTTCAGCTGCTGAGAATGGAGGCATAGTATTGGGTTTTTCATTTTCTGTCAAGAATGTGTGTCTGAAATTTTAATTTCATGTTTTTTTCTAAAGTAAGAGTGTGTACTGAACAAATAAACAAATATTCTTTTCAAAGACCTGTATGAAACA
Organism: Uloborus plumipes; assembly: GCA_038373865.1. Lineage (NCBI taxonomy): Eukaryota > Metazoa > Arthropoda > Arachnida > Araneae > Uloboridae > Uloborus > Uloborus plumipes. Next base: position 13,990 of record JAXGGA010006037.1, read on the forward strand.
TTTTTGAATTTGAGATCAGTTTTTAAAAAAGGTAACATTTCTATGCACGCGTAGAGCTTGAATGCTTGAAGTACTTGCAGAACAATTTTGGTAAAATGATTTTACATTGCAGAACATAATAAAGTATTCTGCTTTGGGGAGTTTATATAGGACCTGTACTTAAAGATAAGTAACTGGTATGTTACGGTTACAAGGAAATTTCTTTTTCTGGTGAATTTTAAGCTAAAAATAATTTTCAAAAGCCCTTAATATGTTGACTAATGGAAGATGGCAACGTTAAATTTCGAATCATCAATATTTATGCAATGTATGCAAACAGTTACATTGGGTGAAAGGATTGGAATTTCATTCAAAATTTGCTAAAGATGGATAGAATTCCAGTTCTTGATAATTTTGAATTTCCCAATAATTACATCATCAGCAGAAAAAAATGTTCTTCTTATACAAACATATTAAACATTGAAATTTTAGACTATTACTTTTATTTCAATTTACTTTTCTCATTATACATAATAAATTCCAACAAAATAATTCTATTGGAGTAGAGCTGCTTTCATTATTTGCATTGTTCAATTACACTTACTTTTGAAACACTGCTTTCTAAGTTGTCTGATGTGAATAAGGAACTATGCCTCACCAAAAAATGATTTTGAGGAGCATCGGATAAGTCCTATTAAAGATAGATTTATCAATGATCAAAATCAGCAAAAATGTCTAGAAATAAGTAACAATATAAAATTTTACTTACTATTTTTTCAAAAACTGGTCTTATAAATGACCCATACATAAGGAGGCAAGAACTTATGCCTTCACTTATATTGACAGCTAAAATAGGCATAAGTTGAGGTTTCACTAATTCATCAGATTTAGTGCCAACTCGGACAATAACTTTTGCTTCGAGTGGCTTTTTTACTCGCCTAAATGAAAAGAAAATTTGTTTTGAACTTAAATATATTTTAACATTTATCAACAGCAACAAGCACATATTTGCAGCAGCCTGCTTCTTTTTTAGCCTACTTTCCCGTTAAAAATAAAAGAGACGACAAAAGTATTAAAAGTGGCTTAATTCATCTAAAAAATATCGCCGTCCAAAAAATATCGCCAAGTTCAAAAAAAATCGGTAAGTCCAAAACAAAGTCAAAAAGAAACAAAAAAAAAAAAAAAAGAAATATCGAAAAATTAAAAATTTGAAAGTAGGGTATTGAGATGGGGAATTTGTGTGTCGGTAGGTCGGTCTGTCTGTCCCCCCTAAATACTTTTGAATGAACATTCCGATTTGAACGAATTTTTTTTTGTTGGAAAGATCTCAGTGAGTACAGCTCATTCCCATATTTGATTTTTCGATTTGAACAATTTTTGGTTCAACTTTGAGCCGTTCAAACGACCTGTCCCGAGATACTAACTTTTTAGTTAACAGTCCGATTTGAACAACCTTTTTTTTGTTCGAAAGATCTTTTCAAGGATGCTTCATTCCCGTATTTACATTTTCGATTTGAACAATTTTTGGTTCAACATTGAACCGTTCAAACAAGCTGTCACCCCTAATAACTTTTGAGCGAACAGTCCGATTTAAACAAACTTTGTTTTGTTCGAAGCATCTCAGCAAGGATACTTTATTACCGTATTTAAATTTTAAATTTGAACGTTTTTGGTTCAACATTGAACCGTTCAAGCAACCTCTTTTCCCACCTAATAACTTTTAAGCGAACCGTCTGAATTGAATAAACTTTTTTTGTTCGAAAGATCTTATCAAGAATACTTCATTCCCGTTTTTAAATTTTCGATTTGAACAATTTTTCGTTCAACATTGAACCGTTCAAACGAGCTCTCACCCCTAATTACTTTTGAGTGAACAGTCCGATTTAAACAAACTTCTTTTTGTTCGAAAGATCTCGGCAAGGATCCTTCATTACCGCATTTAAATTTTCAACTTGAACATTTTTTCGTTCAACATTGAATTGTTCAAGCAACCTTTCCCCACCTAATAACTTTTGAGTGAACCGTCCGAATGGAAAAAACTTTTTTTTTGTTCGAAAGATCTCGGAGAGACTCATTCCCATATTTTACTTTTCAATTTCAACCATTTTTCGTTCAATGATGAACCGTTCAGAAAAAATTTTAACATGAGAGCCTACAGGGAAATTTAAATTGAATGTTGATTCTGCACATAAAGGCGGATTTCCTTCAAACTAACTTTGTAAGAAAACGGTTTTGATAAAAATGTATGTTAAGTACTTTTCTGAAAAATCTTCTGTGAGGACTCTGATTCCGACTCCGACTCCGCAAACATGGCGCAAATGCAGGCTCAGAAAAAAATTAATGACTGACTGGGCAGACAAATTTTTGTTTATTTATTATTATTATTTTTTTTTTGTTTAATTTATTATTATAATTTTTTTTTTTTTGGCAGACGATTTTTTTTTTTGTTTACAAAAATTTTTCATTCACATGAGCATTTTATTCTTTATTTATATTTAACAACTGGCAACGGATTAAAAATAAAATTCGAGACATTTTATTAACGAACGGGTTTTTTTTTTCTTTCTTTGACAAAATGTGTTTTGATGTTCTTTGTACTTTTAATTTGTTTATTATTTTTGGTTTCTTTTGAAAACGATTAAGGAATTTTTCTACAGAAGAACTATAACAATTACATTCTTTAAAAGGTGCGACAAAACTTTATTTACTCGTTTATTTACTTTTTACGTGTCCATTTCATCTGATGAGAGGGGTACATTTTGCTTATAGAAATCAGCTTTAAGTGCTATAAGGGTATATTTGACATAATTTTCAGTTTCAGATATTCAAGAGAATATTGATCAGATGCTACAATGCCGATGTCGATGTACGGGAAAGTAGGCTCATTTAGTTCTTGACAGAACTTCTTGTTAATAAGTGTTAATAATTCAAAACTTATATAAAACTTTGATGATTTTCCGCAAATTAAAGTTTGGTGCGTAAATAGTTCAAACATTCTTAACCCCTTCCCTCTCATTCTCTTCAAAATCACCCAGCTAAGCTTTCATCTTCTATTTTTTATGTTAATATTTTAGGGCTAGAGCGTACAAATTTCAAAAATGAATACATATACAAACACCTTTACCTATAAAATTTTCCTGAATAAAAGGATAAGCCTTTTTATGACTATTTTTGTAAAAATTACAAGACTGTTAAGGGGTTAATTGTACTCTCATGAACTGATTTTATGAATGACTCTGTTCTTGAAAAACTTAACAAATTTTGAGCACAAAAGTACACAGCACCCGAGCAGCAAAATTTCCTCAGCCGATGAAAGGTCATTCATAGTAACCCGATGAAATTCTCACTGACCTATGAACGAATTCTGATGCATTCTCTTTGGGTATTGCTCCAATATGTCTCATCCGCAATAGTAAAATTTGATCATTGGTACCCATTGAGTTTTGCAACCTATACAATGAGATTTAGAGCAATATACGAGCAGAGGGGAAAAGTAAAAAAAAATTCCTTATGTTTTATGGTAAACTGCTTACATTGCCAATAATTTGCACTGTAAATTCTATTTTACTGTAAAATTATGCAGTCAAAAAAACAAGTGATGAAAAACGCAAGACGAGAGAGCCTAAATTCAAACCCTGGACGGTGGTCCCTTCACTTTGCTTTTATCATGTGATAATATTAGCTTAGCATAAAAATGGATTAATGACACTAATCTTTAACAAATCTTAATACTATTATAAATGGGAAAGTTTGGATGTTTGGATGGATGTTTGTTCCTCTTTCACGCAAAAACTACTGAACGGATTTTAATGAAACTTTTACTATAATGTAGCTTATGCATCAGAATAACATATAGGCTATAATTTATAACGATATTCGAAAAAGTTCGATTGGTAGCGCTTTTTCATTCCAATTTAAGGTACAATTTTCGCATAAATCCGCGAAGGCTTCTAGCAAACTAATTCAGTATTTAGTGCATCATCTCAACTCCCTGTCGATAGGTAGAATTGCGTGTATCATTTCCGCTTTTCGCATTAAATGTTCAAGGCTTTTCTCAAGTCAAATCAAAAAGTAATTTTTTTCCAGCTTCATGGTTAATATAAAGGCTTTTACATAGACATTGGAAACGAATGCGCGCCAGCAGGCAAACGAGCTTTTACTATGATTTGTAATTTAAAACATTTTGTAGTCTTAGTTGTAAGTAGAATATTTATCATTAAGACAATGTGTTTTTTATTGTGCTTTGAAACAAGGCAAATATTATTTTGTAGAAAAAATTATACTCCTTTATTAGTAGACTGTCCACTGCATCAATTATTTTCTCGAGTTTTGTAAATATGTGTTTTAGAGTATCGGTAACGTAATCGCTTGAAGAGATTGGCAACTGGATTAGGTTTATTATTTTCCAATTTGATGGAGCTTTACAGGGTGCGGCAAAAAAACTCGGACAAAGTTTGTCACGTCCTGACACCAACATGTTTTACCGTATACAGCTAATTATTTTTTAAAAAGATTCTACATGTTTTCCTGCATTGAGAAGTGCAGTGTAGACTTTGTATTCATCAATGTTGTTTTGTTTGCAGAATGACAGAAAGATGCGTTGCTATTTTTTTACTGTTTCGAGCTTGTAAACGTCAATTCCTTTGCTCAAAATTCCTCGACAGGCTTTTTCTGATGCAATTAGCCGGTACAAAGTGCTTGGTCATGACTTACGCCGTCCAGGAAGCAGAAGTAAATGGACCGTGAACACATTTTCCAACCGTAGGATGATCAAGAAGCGAGTGCAGCGAAATCTTAGGATCTTCATTCAAAAAACCGCTCGTAAGATCGAATCAGCAGCCGATCAGTTCGGCGAATAGCTAAACAAGAACTCAAACTAAAGCCGTACAAGCTCCTAAAGGTGCAACTTCTCACTGAAGAGAAAAAGCGCACAAGACTTCAAGCATGTCGCCAGCTGAAACGTCGGGCCGCAGGTGAGAGATGGAGGCGCATCCTCTTCACAGATGAGAAGCTGTTCACTGTCGAACAGGCGCAAAACCGCCAAAACGACAGAATCTGGTTCACTGAAGCTCCTGGCACATCGATCATCGTCAAACACTACAGAAATCCACAATCGGGGATGGTCTGGGGAGGAATTTGTGACAGCGGCAAAACTCCTCTTGTTTTTGTGGATTAAGGGGGTCAAAATCAGCCAAGAAGTGTATTGCCGCAATCTTTTTCAGGCTGTTGTACTTCTGTGAGCCCAGCAGCACTTTGTTGATGATGATTGGATGTTCCAGAAGGACTCAGCGCCGGCTCACAGGACAAAAACGACTCAGGACTTATGCCGGACCCATTTTTCAGACTTCATCTTCTCTACGGAATGCCCCCTACTCCCCGGATCTGAATTCCATGGATTACAGTGTGTGGTTCATTTTGGAGGCAAGGGCCTGTGCTAAGCCTCACAAAAGCTTGGAGTCGCCAAAGCAGTCGCTTCTTTGAGAATGAGCCCGATTGTCGCTGGAGGAGCTGCGGCCCATCGCAGAAAATTTCAAGTTACGTTTGGATCTGTTTATCGCCGCTGAAGGAAGCCACTTTGAAACCGGCTGAGTATATTATTGTAAGAAGTCTATGTTAACATTATTAATTGTTGTTTTGCTAAATTTCTTTTATTTAATAAAATTATCACAATTAATCTTTGTCCGGGTTTTTCTGCCGCACCCTGTAAATACAACTTAACGGTATTTCTTAAATATTTTTGCGTTGATTGGTCACTTTCTCTGGGTACTTACAATAGAGCAGTTTCTAAGTATCCGATTCAACTGGAATTTTGCCAAATTTGCTGCAAGATTTCAATAACTGAGATTCTCCTCGATTTTTTCAACTGACGCCAGTTTTTGTGCCAAAGACTACGTAATAATACTTTACTTTTTACATGACATAACTAAAATAAAACAATTATTATCTGATATTTATCGACTGGCGGCAAAATTTCAATCATCGATATAATACTCCCACATTTGAAAAGTTGGAGTACTATATCGATGATTGAGATTTTGCCGCAGTCGATAAATATCAGATAATAATTGTTTTATTTTGGTTATGTCGTGTAAAAAGTAAAGTATTATTACGTATTTTTTTTCTTTTGTTTTCCGATTCCGTATGTATCCATTAAAAACCTTTTTCAAATTATGTCAAAAAGTAAAGTAATCCACATACTAAATTAATAAAACCCTTAAACAAGACTAAAATTACCATTAATTTGCATTTTTGCATAAATAATTGCTAAATGTTCCCTATTAATTTCGAAATCATTTAGGATAAAAACTTTTAACGTCATTTTATGGTCAGCAATAGTATCTCAACATTTGATTTCTATTTCTCTGTGACAAAAATTAGTGACATAATAATACTTAATGTATTTTCATAAAGTAAGGAGGGAGCAAAATTATCCTAGGTATCCCAAACAGTTACGCAAAAATTTGGCGACATTTTAAAAATTGTCGAAGCGGTGTGTTTTTTCTTTCAGTTCAGAGAAAAAAAAAAACAAAGGTGAGTATATAAATTGTTTCTCAATATTACTGACCCAGGCAACGCCGGGTATTTTTGCTAGTAATAAATAAATTCACAAATAACTTACCCATTTAACATATGTTCAAACAAATGCAAGGACCCATCTTTAGAAACCACAGACATAAGTAAGGGCTGAAAAAAATATAACTTTCACTAAAATATTGAAAGGGAAAGAAGTTTTTCGACAATCTAGTGGCCTTCGTGCATTGTATTTTCAATGCAGTACCAGATTCATCAAACAATCTTAATTAATAGATAATTCCAGTTTCTTAGCCTAAAAAAATTTCCAGTTGACCGCAAAGTTACAAGAGAGGTCAGCCCTCAAGCGTTTAACAAATTACTGTGAACTATATCAAAACAACCAGGAAGCACCATCTAGTTTTGCAAACTCAAACAGAATCTTAAAATTCATTTTGGGAAGTTCAGTCAAATAACCAAGGGTTACTGGCACCACTAAGTTGGGTTACCTTTGCAACACAGTCTTATCTTCTTATCATAAAAACCTCACGACATCAAAAATTTTCAACTTCCCAGCATAGGATAACAAAATCTAAGTTATTTTAGATGATTATCTAGAAAATTTTTCTCCTACCTCTTGGATTTGAGTCCTAAACATCTTCCTAAACAACAGAAGTAGCAGATAGAACCAAGGACCAAATTTGGACCTCATGCAGGGATCTTATTTTCAGTGAAGCAAGTGTTCAACAAAAACCACATTTTGGACTAATTATAATTATTTGAGTAATTATTTCAATGTAACTTAACAGTTGCACAGTAAAACATTGTTTTTAAATAAAATAAAATACACACTCATTGAAACAAATGTTTATAAAAGCTTTCAATAAACTAAGAACATAATAATAAAAAAATCATACCTTATTTTCTTTGCAGGTTAAATTGATGTTTTGTGGTTCATCGGATGTTAAGAACTTTGCAACTGGTTTTTGGCTGCTATTTTCACTTAAATGCCTATTGTAAAATTCATAAAACTTAATACATAACCAAAATAATTAAGTACTTCAATCCTAAAATTTTTATGAGTACATGTTTGCAACACAAATTACTTAGTTTAAATTAAAAACAATAATTCAATCAGAAAACAAAATAATTTTCATAAATACTTTTTAAAAAGCTAGCCATACATACCATGCATTAATAATTCTATCACCAATAGCAGCTGATAAAAAATAATTCCCAGATTTCTCCGATTTCACAGGAAGTATCCTAAAAACTTCGGTGGCATGACCAATGAAAGACTGAAATAAAGGATTTAATGAGAATCATTCATCTTTCTTCAAGACTCATGGTAGAGTTTGATCCATTAATTAATACTCTAATAAAATGATGATAAAGCAATACTCAACCTTAATAACAGTTTTTTGTTTTGTGTCCCACCACTTGATGGAGTGGCTACTCGACAGCATATTGCTATCATCGATCACACATATAGAATGGATTGGATTATTCTCTGCTTTCCATTTACTGCAAAGGAAAATTCAAGAATAATTATTGATTATTATTAAAAAAAAAAAAAAAGCGAAAAAAAATAGCCTTTTGCAAAAAGTTTAGTTATTTTAGGAATTTGACTGGCGTATATAGAGTGAATCTGATAGTTGAGCTATAACAATGTTTACCTCTTTTTAGGGAGTTTATTAAAAAATGGATGTTTTACTAGTGTGGTTTTGCGTTGAAATACTTTTAATACTTAAATTACTACAAAAGCAATCCAACTCAATTTGACACCAATTACCTTTCCTATAACCCCAAAAAGAAATAAAAATTGTAAAAATTATAGCTCCACTTATCAGAATCACACTATACTTGTAACTTCGAAGCACCACATCTTGTTGCTTGGAAATGATTAAATAAGACCTTCATCCAGAAATAGCTTGATGTGGTGAAAGAGTCCCTAGTTATATTGCATCTCATAACACGATAAATATAAGGGTTCATGGGCTATTACAGACATTTTTTCATGAGCTTCCTTTTGTGATATTTTTCAAACTCTAATTTAATTTCTCAAAAACCTCTTTTTGAATTTCATGAAATTTAGTTTTAAGGAAAACTTGCTCATAGCATAGGATCCCAGATGAAGCAGAACCTGAAATTTGACATTTATTGAGATTATTATTATCATTTAATTGAAAAACATCTACAATTTAAAAAAAAAAAAAGAGCTAACTTACAGATTAAACTAATTTGATTAAAAGATTTTTTAATATTTTGATTCTTATCTAAAAAGGTACTTTTTACAAGATTAATACACTTCTATTTGAGCACCTTTCATTGTTCTCAATGATTTTTAACTTGGTGCCAGGCAACAGCGCGACCAGAATTATTTACTTTACCAGACCTGACCAGAATAATACTGTGGAGATAAGGCTTGGTCATGTAACAAAGTAGCAAATTGTAGGAAAAAACTTCAATATTTAGAAATTTCAATATACATATGAGATTTTAATTTTATCAAAATGATTCTAACATCATAACTAAAGCGAATATGCTCATACAACACTGTATCTAATATATAAGTGTGAATCGCATTAATGAAAATTAATAATTGTAATCTGAAATATTGAGAAAACTTTGAGTTAAAAAAGAAGACATTTTTCTGTTGCATTCTTTTTAACGTTAAAAGAGAAACATTGAATGTTTTACTGAATAGTCAGTTTTATGAAAAGCTCATCAAAGAAAAGTTCCTATTTAATCTTAGTACTGAAAACTACATCATGAACATTTTCTTTGAGATAAGGTTGCAGGATCTATCGTTTCAAACGCCTCTGGCATTTCATTTTTGATGGCTAGGAAATAGTTATTTTCATTGAAACTAAGCAGCTTTAGAAGAGAGGAACAACCATCAGACAAAAGGAATAACTGAACATTTTTTTACAGGACACCTTGCAACTGAAATTATGAAACTACTTTGTGAAAGCTCTTTAAACAGACCCAATTTTCAACAAAATGATTAAATATTGTTGAAAGAATATTTTTGATCAGATGAGTGATATAATAAAAGTTTCAAAATTTGTTATAAAACAACCATTATGTTTATATACACCATTTTTTTTCAATGACATAATTTTTATTTCTTTCACTTTTGATGCATACACACACGTTTATGGGTTACACAGTTGCATAACCCTTAAATGGATGACATTATGCAAAAAGGAGTTAACCCACAAAAACCTGATTTTGAGATAATGGGCTTTAAAGTCAACAAACTCTGGCAAAAATCATGAGCTCTATATCAATATACCAATGATATGTTACCATGAAACGCTGATAGGGCTTAAATCATTTTTGCTTAATGTAGAAAGCAACATATTTTACCATCAGAGTTGGATAACTCATTTTTTTATGTTTTGTGGGTTAACTCCTTTTTGCATAATGCCATCCAAATATGTGGTTCAAAACTGAAATGCAGTAAAAATATATAGTTATCTCTGATTTATAGCTGATGTTTTTATCTTCCCACTAGATATGAATGAAATGCAATAAAAAAATATAGTTATATCTGATTTATAGCTCACGTTTTTATCTTCCCACTAGACAAACTCCAAATTACAATATGTTGATCACTTGAACAACTGTACAAAGAATCATCATCCATTAACCAGCAAAGATCATTCACGGTTCCATTGTGTCCATTTTTCTAAAAACAAATTAAAGTAAAGTAAAAATATCCGAAGCCAACTTTTTCTAATGATGATAAGCTAAAGAGTACAACTTCAAAAAAAGGAAAGGAAAGGAAGGAAAAGGAAACACAAAATATTTTCTTCTTGAACAAAATTGATCACTGAATTTAAATTGTGCATTGAAAATTTCATTTTAGGAAAGAAAAAGGGTCAAGCATGAAATCATTAAATAGGGTTTTTATAATCAATTGACAAAGCATTTTTTTTTAGTGATCCAAAAAACAAACAAACAAACAAACAAACAAACAAACAAGAAATTCAGATATTCGGGAATGCAATGCTCCCGAACATTTCAGATAATTTGATCTCTACTGTACAGTCAAATCTAGTTTTACGGAATCCCATTGCTGCAAAAATCGTATTTAGTGAAGACTTTGGTAATTCTCAACTAAACTTACAAAGGATAATGTCAATACAGTGATATTCTGTTCGGACCTGTCATTTAGGCGATCAGGGGTCAGACCTGATTCTGTTACAGTGAGCTTCAAGGGACAGCAAATTTTGTTCGTTGTAATGGAAATCAAGCAGTGTTAAATCAGTACCAAAAATTTACTTCTTACCAATGTTTTATTGGTATTTATTGTACAATGTACAAGCGTTTCACTATATTTGTAATAAAAATAATATACTTTCACTATATTTGTAATAAATTTTAATAAAATTGTGTTGCAACAAAATGATTTTACTGGTCATTGGGATTTCATTAAAACAGAACTCGATTGCATCTAAAATCTCAAAATCACAAGGTTAATGAAAATAAATTAATTTCTGTACTAAGGAAGAATATACTTACAAAAACTGACTGTAGTTCGGCAGTCGTAAAACTGTAAAGAAGTATATCACCAGTCAAAGTTCCCATGGCAATAAGATGGAGATCTGATGCCATAGTAGCATCCCCTTTGGATGTTTTCGCTTTTTTTTTGCCATGCTAGAATAAAGAAATGCTGGTAAAATTTAACAGATTCAATAAAACAGAAATCTTAAAATTGCATGAACTAACTTATTTACTTGAGAGTGATTCTAATTCTTAAAAGTTATATCAGGAAAACCATTTTAAATCACTTTTATTATTTATTTGGTTCAAATTAGGTAAAAGAAAAGACAAAAAATGCTTAAAAATAGTCAAAGCTCTTCAGAATGACCTTCCATAACAGTAGTGTTGCGCAACTTTTTTGAGACAGCAGACACAGACAATGGATTTCATGATGTTGAAGGCCACCTCAAAGCGACGGAGAAAGGGATATTAAAATCATACCTATGTTTGAGATATTTAGCATCATATTTGGAGATAATCTACATGTAGCTAATTTAGTTCATGAGAAGATAAAAAGTGAATGAATAAAAATATTGAAGAATAAACAAACTTAAAATGCAACAAGTACGATTTAACATTGTCATTGTTAGTTTCTTTTATAACTACAGTCAACTCTCAATTATGTGCAAGGTTTTCAGTAAAGAAACAAACACAATTAACTGATATTTCCGAAAAAGCACCAATTTAAATTTTGTTTCTTCTTTACATTTTTTACCTAAGAGTACGGTGTACTTCATCCAATAAATTATTTTACTCGGGTGATATCGTAAGTACCACTTCTATGCTTGAGAATCTCAAACACAAATAATTTTTTACGCTGTACCTATCGTCACTGTTTGTACATATCACGTTTTAAGTGTAATGCAATTATTTTTAAGCAAAATACATTTTTTATCTTCTTTACTCTTTATTTCAAGCTTTTTTGGATTATCCACGATTTTTGTTATCCGAGATACCTGTGCTATAAAATTCCGCAGATAATTGAGAGTGTACTGTAAACACAGATAGTTAAAACTTAATTAATACAATATAATTTAATGCTAGTAGAATGGATATAATAATTCATTTCTATCAAGAATGAAATTGAAGTTATAAGTATGGCAGGAAAGTAAGGAAAACAATAATAACTAATTGATCAGTGCATTCCTGTTTGACGAACTGAAGCATTCTTGCTTGACAGAAGAGATTAAAAAACCCATTTTTAAAGTAAATTTTAGAATAACAGTAAAAATGTGACAAATTTGTTTATATTTGATTAATAGTGGCGAAAAAATTCTTGTGGAAAATTTTAAAGTTTGTTTTTGGAAGTACTAAGGGAGTTATGGATAACTTAAAAAAAAAAAAAATGACTGCACTTTTCCACGTTAAAATAAAAACGAAAAAATTATTTAAAAAAAATGCGCCCTTATTTTGCGATATGTTTTTGTTGTTCCCTAGCTAGCTCTGTTTTAATTGTAACCCGTTTGTACAATTTGCTTGCATACATGTATGCTGTTCGCAGTAGTGAATAATCCTTGTTCAATTTGACATAAATCTTTACACCCACTGTGATTTCTCAGCGGCAGTTCAAATGCATACAAGTGTTATTGGTTTTTAAAGCTATTAAATACACTATTGTTCGCTTTATAACTATTTTGCGGATTATCCGCAAATTTCGGTGTTCCGCATTCAACGTGCCACTTTATTCCGCTGCAGTAGCCAGGAGTTTAGTGCAGTGTACTGAAAGTGATGTAAAGTCTCCAGCAACTCGCAGTAGCTCTTAGGTAGGGACCAAACACAGGACATTTGGCCCCAGGGATTTAAAACAAACTCCATGGGTACCTGAAGTCGGACTCCAAACCCAGAACACTCCAATTCCGACTCCAAAACTTTATCCAATAGTCTATCCACAATGATATCCTCTTATGCATCATAACTTATATGTGGTGCTAAAATCTTGTGGGTTTTTTTCAATTAGATTACTTTGGAAAAATATAGTAAAATTTATGCAATAACATTTCATCAAAATATCCACTTTGATTATACAACACAGCTTGAAATGAAATCAAACAAATTTATGGATCTGTGAATATATTTTTCGCGTTAGTTGTGCAATAAATAACTCAGATGTTTTTACGCGAAACCACGTGTTAGATGAAAAAAACTACCGATTTGGATATTACTGTCAAGTGTTCAACCCAAAAAACGAAGCATTGAAAATCGCTGTCAGTAAAAATAAACTTTTTGCAAAAGACATGTTACATATTTCTCACGTACAGTAGTTTGTTTACATGGTCCCCATCTAAGTGACGAACACGTTGCCGACAAATGAGCACTTGGTGTGTATTCCTGCTTTAAGATATTGGTAGATGTTTCCCAAATCTTAAGACATCCATCAGGACTAGAATAAGCAACATATTCACCATTTTCGGAAAATTGTACAATGTTATTTGAGCTAGTCATTGTTTACAAAGCTTTCAATGACTAAAAAACAAATTTATTTTTTAAAGAACCGGTGTTTTGTTGCCATTTCTTGATTAGAAATAAAGCTAAAAACTATGAAAATCATGGAGATGAAACTTAGTGGAGAGTGTCTAAATGGACTACTGTGTGACAACGGCCAACTTCGATAACCTCAATGTTAATGATTGCACATGTAGCTGAAATAAATGCGTTTGATTTGACAACGACTGTACTTTCAGTGTAAACATAAACATGCCTATGGTTAAACTAGGGCCAACGAGAAAGACTTCGTTCTGGTCGGCCTTGGTTAAACCCATGGAGGCAGAAGTTATTCTAACATCCATGGTTAAAACAGACTCACAATAGCTAGTAAAATGCTAAAAAAGAGATAAGTAGAAGGAAAATTTAAGTTTCCAACGATGTTTTGGTGAGGGACCAAAATAATTGAAATCAGGAAAATAAGATTAAAAATAAAGAACTTGATTTTGGAAATAAGTGATTCATCATTTTTTTTACAACACTTGTAAAGTCTACTAAGTCAAAAATCGTTTGTACTGTTTGGAAACCGACCGTGGTTTTTATTTTGAACAGGCCCAGGCCTGTTAAGCACAGGGGAGAGGGGGGGGGCAGCCTATGCATTGCATGGGCACCCGTGAGAGATTGTAGAGAACCCATGGAGCGGGACAGAAGAAAATCATACAAAATCGAATGAAATTTAATCTTCGTTTCTTTTTTTTTCTTATGTGTAATTTGAAGGGACTTAAAACCATTTTTCCTTTAACATGGAGGATTTTCGATTTTCTTATAATTTTAGAATAATATAAGTTATAAGTGAGCAATTCAAATTGTCCTCATCTTCATGCGCCATTTTCAATATAATCAATCAAAAATGACTGTAAAAGTTTTTTGTGTGTTAATGGAATTTTTTTGTGCTAAAGGAATACAATTAATTTTCTACTTTTTGAAAGATAGGTGTTACTTTAGTGAAGTGAAATAATAATGATAATAATGATAATAATAATAATAAAGCGCAAGTATAAATAAAATAAAATAAACCCAGTGGGATTATTTTTAAATGAGCAAAAAGTCTTCAAGTGTGTGTCAAGTTTCTTCAAAAGTGTATATAATGTCCCAAACAGGTCCGAAATATTAAAATTTATTATATTAATTAGAATGTAAAACTTTTTAAACTGACTAACATAAAAATAAAACTAATTAAAAACGAATTAATAAAAATGATTAGGTAAACTGTCATACTTTGTACTGTATATTAAAGCATTAAAGAAATGAAAAAAATGCAAGAAGTATGAAAAACTTTTTGATACTTAATGCGTCGTAATTAAGAGCCGTTTTTTTTAAGAATCAGGCAGTCAAAAAACTAGACATTTTTGATTTTGCTGAAAATTTCAGAATATGGTCTTTATTTGAAATTATTAAACACTTGTTTTTTTTTATTTTTGCAAAAAAAAAAAAAATTCTTTCCGTTTTGGGAGGTAAAAGTTGGACTTCGCTCTTTTTTTCAATAAAAACATGCCAACTAAGATAAGCCAATACTTTTTGCTTTGGGAGTGAACCGTGGAACTGACAATCAAGTTGACTCAAAGTTGTACGAAAAATAGTTTTTTAATGCAACTTTGACCGACCAAATTTTCTTGTGGCAACAGTGTACCACTGTAGTGCAAATATCAGTAAATACCCACTAAAGAGTAGTACCCAAAAACATAAAGATATGTGTGGTTGATATTTTGCTCATTGAAATATTTGACTATGAAATTGCAGAAATCGCAAAATCACATGACTTTGAGGGTCATTATCTTCTTGCACCATGAGTGACCAGATATAAAACTAACTGGAGTAGAAGCCTTTCTTGTCCCAGAAACACAATCTGTTAACAAACGTATGGCTACTCTTTCAGTTTTTGCATAATTCGGCTCTAAACTTTGCAAAATGAGTGTTTTTCGACGTTGGAGAAAAAAGGTCAATTACCTGTTTTAAAATATGTATTGCTATTATTTGTAGTACTATCACATCACAATTTCTTAACTAGCTGAAATGGCATCTAAAGATGGCTATACAGTTGAAACCAAATTGAAAATGAATTCCCGAAAATATCAGTATACGTCAAAAACTATATTTTTGTATTTGTTCAAGTGACGTTTTTTGTTACATCTCTTTATTCCGTTCGGCATAGGAGACATGTCAGGTGCAATTGAGGCAGTTAAGTCTTGTAAATGTTTAAGGTTTTCATCTTTGTCTATATCCAACATGAAAGGATTTTTTTGGCGGAAGTACTCTTCTTATGGTTAGAAAAAGAAGGAATGAAAATTATTGACACACATTTCAGTGAACGTGATTCGATTAGCAGTAGATCTGGAAAGAATATAAAAGAAAATGATAGTATTTGTGCATTTCATCGTTACAATTAGGGTCAGGTGGGGGAAAGTGGGGCTAAAATCAAGCTTTTTTTCGATTAGGCCCTAAAATCTGACTATTAAATACATTTTAATGAAAATTTTGATGCATTTTATATACATTGGACTCATATAGATTAAGAATGAAGCAGATTTATTCAATTTTGAAGGTTTGTTTTCTCTCAGTGATACATTTAAAAGATCGTGTTTTGATAGACCCACTTTCCCCCACCATGAGGGTAGTTTAGAAATGCGGATAAATTAGCACAAAAAAATTTAAATATTGTTTTTTAAGTAAGAATAAAATGGAATAAATGAACCTTAACTACATTTAAATGCAGAAACGTAAATATGTATACATTTTTAATTCTGGTATTTAATTAAAGAAATAATGTCAACAGAAATCGAGCGTTGATTATCAATCAGATGGGAAAACATTGGTTTTAAAAACATTGTTATAAAAAATGAGAATTTTTGTTCAGTCATTCAATGAAATTATAAAAATATAGAGAATAGTGTTTAAAAATATAAAGCTTTAAACCGTTACAGACGTTGACTTTAGAGACCAAACGAATCAGCTTCATATAGTACTTAGCTAAGCCTAATCATAGACCCACTTTACTCCACCTCAGAGAAAACCTTATAAAAGAACGAATTTTCAAAATTTTTCTTACTTTTTATGGCTGTAAGTTCTATGAATAATCCACTTTAACTCTGTACAAAAAAATATCGATTACGCTTCTTAATAACGGTGTTTTAAAGAAGTTTATTAGCATCTTAAAATTACATTTCGTATGGAATGAACATAAACTAATATTTTTTTCATTATTTAAATTGCTGCCAGATTTTAAAACTAAAACAAAATTATTTACTGGAATCTCTATTCGCGTCTCAAAAAAAGAATTAACCAATTACCTTAATTAGAATCGAATAGATTGGTGTTTTTCGAAATAGCCCCACTTTACCCCATGGACCCACTTTCCCCGACCTGACCCTACGGTCTATATTGGGGAGCGCCAAAACGATGCCAACATCCTTCTCATAAAAAAGATAACTTTCAAAAGAAAATGAAATCTGCTGCTTTGAGAGCAGCATCTTGGAACATGTACAGAAACATCTGTAATATATTTCCAAGTGAGAATTTCCCAATAGGGTTTATGCTGTGTTGTATTTATAAAGTATACACGGAGAAAGAGGGAAGCAATGACGATGAAGGTGGTGAAGAAAGTGAAGAGAACCTTAAGCCAAAAAATCCCTTAATGTTGGATATAGAAAAAGATGAAAGCCTCAAACATTTACAAGACTTAACTGCCTCAATTTCACTTGACATGTCTCCTATGCCGAACGGAATAAAGAGATGTAACAAAAAAAGTCGAATGAACAAATACTAAAGTGTAGTTTTTGACTTATATACTGAGTATTTTCGGGAATTCATTTTCAATTTGGTGTCAACTGTATAACCATCTTTAGATACCATTTCAGCTAGTTAGGAAATTGTTATATAATGTACTACAAATAATAGCAATACATATTTTAAAACAGGTAATTGGCCTTTTTTCTCTAACGCCGAAAAACACTCATTTTGCAAAGTTTAGAGCCGAATTATGCAAAAACTGAAAGAGTAGCCATAGGTTAGTTAACAAATTGTGTTTCTGGGACAAGAAAGGCTTCTACTCCAGCTAGTTTTATATCTGGTCACTCATGGTGCAAGAAGATAATGACCCTCAAAGTCATGTGATTTTGCGGTTTCTGCAATTTCAGAGTCAAATATTTTAATGTGCAAAATATCAACCACACATATCTTTATGTTTTTGGATACTACTCTTTACTGTGTATTTACTGATATTTGCACTACAGTGGTTCACTGTTGCCACAAGAAGATTTGGTCGGTTAAAGTTGCATTAAAAATTTTTCGTACAACTTTGAGTGACCTCTGACCTTTGCGCCAAGAATCGTCCACAAATATTTATCTACAGTTAGTGGCAATAGAGTAGAATACCAAATAATTATTGTCAGTTCCACGGTTCAATTCTAAAGCAAAAAGTATTGGCTTATCTAAGTTGGCATGGTTTTATTAAAAAAAAAAAAAAAAAAAAAAAAAAAAAAAAAAAAAAACAAAGTCCAACTTTGACCTCCCAAAACGGAAAGAAAAAAATTTTTTTTGCAAAAATAAAAAAAACACGTGCTTAATAATTTTAAATAAAGACTATATTCTGAAATTTTCAGCAAATAAAAAATGTCAAGTTTTTTGACTGCCTGATTCTTAAAAAAAAAAACGGCTCTTAATCAAACCTTCTCAAAAAAGAAAAAAATGTGATGTTTTAATTTACTTTTTAGTCATTAGTTTTTACCCTTATAGTTTTAATCGTCCTTTTTAAAGGGCAAGAGCGTAAAAGGCTTTTTTTTTTTGGTTGCAAAACCCCGCAGCATCAATTTTATTCATTCTATATCAAATTGTTTAAAAAATTGGGATAAAAAATTTGGGAGAGTCAGTAAAAATCCAAATTTTTTCATTTTTAAAACACATTTTTCGTTGAATATTTCCGAAAGTTACTATTGAAAATTTTAAATATATATACATATACAGTGGCGGACAAAAAATCGCATCTCCTCGAAAAACAAACATTGTATAATGTTAATACATGGTTTTGCGTACATAATACGTTGCTTTAAAGCACCGTAGTAGGCAGTTTTACATCCCGCATGCATTGCTCCCAGTATATTTCATCATCCGAGAGATATAAATATTCTACACGTGTGATTGCTTTAAAAAAAAGGTATAATTACTGTACTGTTTCGAGAGTGCTTAAATTTGAACGTGAAACTGGCAATGTTCAAAGAAGAGCTGTATCAGGAAGAAAAAGGGCAACCGCAAAGTCTCAGGGTAGATATTTGAAAAGGATGTACTATTTCAATAATTGTCATGCAAGTGCTCCTGACTGAAAAAATCAATTTGAGAATACCAGTGGTGATAGTTTAAGGGCCCGAACTGTTAGAAGACAGCTTGTAAAATGTGGTCTGCTTGCCCATCGGGCGAAGAAAAAGGAATTATTAAAAAAAAAAAAAAAAAAAAAAAAGAAGCAGAAGCTATTTTCATGGGCAAAATAACTTGTTTCATGGACAATGTCTTCATGGAACTCAGTAATTTTCCCGGGTGAATCAAAATTCAACCTATATGGACCTGATGGTAAGCGGTATGTTCGGCGAAGAAAAGCAAAGCATTTCATCCAGATTGCATATCGCCTAATGTGAAATCCCAGCGTTCCAAATAGTTTAGGGAAACATATCAAGCATTTGGATTAGACGCCTCAAATTTATTTCAGGCACTGTTAATTCCCCATTTTATACTGGCATTTTGGACGAGTGCTTAAAAGCAGTAATTCGGGATTATTTTAAAGAAGCAAGAAATTGCATTATTGAATATGACTATTTACTCTGTCATACAGCGAAACCGGTAAGTGGGATTTCATTTTTTCCTGCAGGATTTTTTGCCTCATTTACGTATTTTCATACGAACAACGAAACCGATATCTAAACAAAATATTTCCTTCATTTAAGTGCAGACCAAACTAAAAACACGAGATGTTCAAGTTTTGAACTGGCCTGGGAACAGTCTCGACCTTAATCCTATTGAAAGTTGTTGTCTCATAATGAGTACAAAAATTGCGGAAAAGAAGCCATATACTAAGTTTACACTTCAGCAAAGTATTATTAGGGTTTGGCACCATGAATTTTGCCAGGACTACATTCAACGTTTGATATCACCTATGCCGGATTGCTGTAAACCTGTAATCGGACTTGTGGAGGATCAACAAAGTATTGAAGTAATCTTTTGCATAAAATCTGATCTTACAACGTGTAATATGACAGCTACTATGCGAACTTTACATTATCCGAAGTATTTTGTGTTTCCGTTACTGTGCTCCTCGTTTTGGTTTCATACAGCGTTTTTCACCTTTTTTCATTTTTTAGAGTAATAAAGTGTTATTTACTTATTCATCCTTATCTAATATCTTTAAACGAGCAATTCTTGTATATATATTTATATATTTATTTATTTATTTATTTATTTATTTATTTTTCGGATCTCGAAAACGGCTCTAACGATTTCGATAAAAATTTTTATTTAGATAGAGTTTTGGTTTCTGAGTTCATCTACGTCGGTGTTTTTTCTGTAAAAACGCGAGTTTTCACAGAAAACCCCGTTTTTTTTGTGCCTTCATTGAAAGTTTGAGAAGCTTTTATTGCGCCATTTCCTTTATGATTACTTTCATTGTTATACTGTTTCCGTGGCGACCACGTTTTGTTATAACAATTGGATTTCATATTTAATCACATCAGCGCAAGTTCAAATTATGGTATTTGGCAACGTTAAATTGTTATTGTTTTTGAAACGTTAAAGCAAGGCTTCACTAGATAACAAGCTGTTGGGATAAAAGCAGTGGTAATTGTCCACCGACATCTATTGAATTTTATGGTAACTTACAGTATATAAAAATCAGATTACTTTAATTTTCAAGTGCGATTTCAAAATTGAGTATAAAAGTGTTATAGTTAGTTTTAAAATACTTTTTTCCTCCTCAAGAGTGTTTAGTACGATATTTCAGGTAAAAAATCAATAAATATGAAACTCATTCTTAAAATATTAAGTTTCGAAACAAAATTACATCTATCTAATATCTTTAGACGAGCAATTCTTGTACATATATATTTCGGATCTCGAAAACTGCTCTAACGATTTTGATAAAATTTTGTATTAAGATAAAGTTCTGGTTTTTGAGTTCATCTACATCGGCGTTTTTCTGGAAAAATGCAAGTTTTCACAAAAAAACCCCGTTTTTGTGCCTTCATTAGAAGTTTGACGAGCTTTCTTTCGCCATTTTCTTTATGATTACTCTTATTGTTACTGTTTCATAGCAACCACGTTTTATTATAACAATGGATTTCATATTTAATTACATCAGCGTAAATTTAAATTTTTATGGTATTTGGCAAACGAGTTTTGGCAACACGTTAGAATTTTATTGTTTTTTTTTTATTTTAAAAGAGATCGATCAAAAGAAAGTTAGAATTGGGTGTGGGCCGCGGTAGTCAGATCGGTAAGTCATCGGACTCGTAACCAGAGGGTCCCGGTCCGATCATATAGAGGAAGCCCCGCCGATCAAAGATCCACCGTCTTCATTAATGGTGGCTGGGGGACGTTAAAAATGTTCGTGGTCATAAAATCCTCCAAGTGAAACGATACCTCTGGGGGATGCTGGGCCAAGGGTTTCCTCGGCCCTTGGGCCTGGTTCAAAAATGAACAGAGCGCCCTTCAAGGCCCCATCCCGGTTAAACTACGAGTTGTGGTATGTACGGGGTGAACCTTGGAGTGTGAAGTCAAGTGAAAGTCAAAACCAAATGGAACCAAATGCGTACTGGAGAACATGGACTCTGCATCCATTCTCATCAACCCTTCCTGCGCTTTAGGCGCCAAATGAAATGAAATTGGGTGTGATTTTACGGTGAGCATGGATTAAATAAGGTTGTGTTTTTAAAAATAAATTACGGCTGTTTTAAAAGCATAATTGCAACCAAAGGCTTAAAAATGCTTTTCAAGTTTATCTAAATAAGTACTTCGCATTTTAGAAAAAAACACGAGTTTACAAACCTCTTTTTTTTTTAACCGAGCGGGCTCGGTGCCCTGGTACTTATAATTGAATCGTTTATTTCGAAAAGGTAACATCTCTATTTTGATCTCCTCTGTCTCTTTAGAAAATTAAACAGCGCACGGTTATTTTTGAATGTCATAATCAATGAAAAAATGCCTTTAGTTAAGTACACAATTACTGCAATAATTTACCAAATAACCATTGATTATGACATTCAAAAATATAACCGTGCGCTGTTTAATTTTCTAAAGAGACAGAGGAGATCAAAATTGAGATGTTACCTTTTCGAAATAAACGATTCAATTATAAGTACCAGGGCACCGAGCCCGCTCGGTTAAAAAAAAAAGAGGTTTGTAAACTCGTGTTTTTTTCTAAAATGCGAAGTACTTATTTAGATAAACTTGAAAAGCATTTTTAAGCCTTTGGTTGCAATTATGCTTTTAAAACAGCCGTAATTTATTTTTAAAAACACAACCTTATTTAATCCATGCTCACCGTAAAATCACACCCAATTTCATTTCATTTGGCGCCTAAAGCGCAGGAAGGGTTGATGAGAATGGATGCAGAGTCCATGTTCTCCAGTACGCATTTGGTTCCATTTGGTTTTGACTTTCACTTGACTTCACACTCCAAGGTTCACCCCGTACATACCACAACTCGTAGTTTAACCGGGATGGGGCCTTGAAGAGCGCTCTGTTCATTTTTGAACCAGGCCCAAGGGCCGAGCAAACCCTTGGCCCAGCATCCCCCAGAGGTATCGTTTCACTTGGAGGATTTTATGACCACGAACATTTTTAACGTCCCCCAGCCACCATTAATGAAGACGGTGGATCTTTGATCGGCGGGGCTTCCTCTATATGATCGGACCGGGACCCTCTGGTTACGAGTCCGATGACTTACCGATCTGACTACCGCGGCCCACACCCAATTCTAACTTTCTTTTGATCGATCTCTTTTAAAATAAAAAAAAAACAATAAAATTCTAACGTGTTGCCAATATTTTTGAATGTCATAATCAATGGTTATTTGGTAAATTATTGCAGTAATTGTGTACTTAACTAAAGGCATTTTTTCATTGATTATGACATTCAAAAATATAACCGTGCGCTGTTTAATTTTCTAAAGAGACAGAGGAGATCAAAATAGAGATGTTACCTTTTCGAAATAAACGATTCAATTATTTCACACAAAGCTCAACACTTCATTCTATTGCAACAGCATCATATTCATACCTAACATATAAATAAAACACTTTTTGTAGTTTTCCACCGTTTGACGTGATATATATATATATATATATATATATATATATATATATATATATATATATATATATATATATATATATATATATACAGGGTGTTCCGTAACAAATTGTAAAAACTTTGAGGGGAGTTAGAGGGGATGATAACAAGCAAGAATCACCTAGGAACATAGGTTCGGAAACGCATAGTTGATGAGCTACATATTCGCAAAGTTGTCAAATTGTGTCAGAATGGCTCGTTATTACGACGGTTTTTTATTATCATTTCGATGCATTTTTTTGAGCAACAGGCAGTAAAATTTTAACAACCGCTTTAACCTTTCTTAAAATTAATATTGTTCAGTGAGACACAAGATTGGGATCATCCGAAATGTTTATTGGTCAAAGACATTACACGTTTTATGTAAATAATGTTAGAAAATGTCATAAATTATGTTCAAAGTTTCCACCATTGTTAGCGGTACATGCGTTACACCGTCGGACCATAGACTGGCGAACTCTGTCAAATACACCCGGATTTTCTTGGATATCTGCAGCAGCACAGGCGATTCTTGCAACTAGATCCATTTCTGAATCCACAGGAGTTGCGTACACAGCACTTTTCAAACCACCCCAAAGAAAGAAATCGAGACTGTTTAAATCAAGAGAGCGTGGTGGCCAGGGAACTGGTCCACCTCGACCAATCCATCGGTAAACAAACACACGATTCATATGTTCCCGAACATGTGTTCCATAATGGGGAGGTGCCCCATCATGTTGAAACCACATATGGCGTCTGATATGTTATGGCACAGAGTTAAGTAATGTTGGTAGAACCTATTACAGAAAGATGAGATATTGTTGAGATCTCAGTGGAGATGGCAACAAAAAAGGTCCAATTAAGACGTCACCAACCAAACCAGCCCAAACATTTACTGAAAAACGATGTTGAGCAGCCTTTAATATGCCATGGGGATTCTCATCAGCCCACAAATGAGCATTGTGGGAGTTGAACATCCCATCTCGCGTGAAGTATGCTTCATCCGTCATTAAAACGCAGGATGAGAAATTTACATCTTGGCTACATTGATTGAGATATCAGTGTGCAAAACGTACACGAATAGGATAATCTGCGGGGAGCAGTAACTGTACGCGTTGTAGATGATGTGGATGTAAGCGTGCACGTCTCAAAGCACGATGAACAGACGTCGTAGATCCTCCAACAAAGCGATGCTCAAGTACTACATACACACAAAACCTGTGGTCACTAATTTAATATTCAACAAAGGTTTTGCATAATATTAAATATTTAAGAAAGGTTAAAGCGGTTGTTGAAATTTTGTTGCCTATTGGCCAAAAAAATACGCCGAAATGATAACCAACCGTCGTAATAACGAACCATTCTGACACAATTTGACAACTTTGTGAATATGTAGCTCGTCAACTATGCGTTTCCGAACCTATGTTCCTAGGTGATTCTTGCTTGTTATCATCCCCTCTAACTCCCCTCAAAGTTTGTACAATTTGTTACGGAACACCCTGTATATATATATATATATATATATATATATATATATATATATATATTACACCTACTGCTATGCACATGTTTGTGACGAGTGTGAAGTTGGGACAACAGAGGGATCAGATTTTATTATAATGTTATTTTGTGCAACCAAAAATCAAATACCACGAAGTATTTGTGTCCAAATGTGTTATGATCATACTGATGATCAACATTAAAAAAATGGCTATTTTATTAAAAGACTGGCTTTTAAGAAACAGTTGGAGCCCGGGGAAGTAGGCTCATTTAGTTTTCGAAGAAGCTATTATTTTTTCATTCATTAAATGATGTTTTGCTCTATGTTAAAATATTCAAAATAAAATTTTCGCAATCGTTTACATTTCCAACATATAAATAAAAAATCCTCCTTTTCCTTATTTCCCATTTCTTTTAAGAGAAACAAATTTTATATGCTGCTTTGTTTTCTTAAAAGCGTTCTTTCTTGCAATATTCCAACGGGTTTTACTCCCAAGAATTTATCAGACGCATCCTAAATCTTCCTAATTTCCTTTCGGGGAGCAATATCAGCGAAATTTAAGCTTTCTGTCCGCAGGGATCGGTCAATAACTGAAGAGGATGGTTAGCAAATAGCGAATCAGGCAGAGAGAAGGGATAAATGTCGTCTGCGTTGTTCGTGGACCTTCGGAGGAAAAGTAACACGGGTAAACAACAGAAGGCAAACTTTGGATCTCAAATTATTCTTTTGGGGTCTCGAGTTGAGACTGGCGGCTAAACCTAGGGCATCCACTTTTACTCATCTCGCATTTCATTGGTTAACGTCGATACGTCACACGAGCGCGCGAACAGCCGCTGTCTGATGTTATTTTCAGCGATGTCGAATGAAAGTGTGTACTATACTTGTTTAATTTTCCTCTCATTAAGGAATTGGTTTACGTATATTTCAAACCCTGGGTAAGTTAAAGCATCAAATACAACCTGCATTTTACTGATTCTTTGTACTCATCTTTTTTTTTTTTTGAGTAATAAGATTAAACTTTTGTTTATGTTCACTCAACATTGTGTTGCTATTATATTGTACAGTAAACAAATTTCTTGCATGATTTCTTTGTGTTAAAAACTAAATGCATTGATGTTAGAAAGGTCAAAGTCACGAAATAAACCGTATTTTTAATCTTATGGAACTTATTTGTGTGTTTGAGAGTAAGATAAAATGTTTGTTTACAATCGTTGAATCAATATAACTTCTATATACTACATCGTATTTTGTGCAATGTTATAGTTATTTTCTGCTTTACTATATTATTCATAAATAATTTCACAGCAGCAGTATACTTTGTAACCTTGCTGTGTTAATCTTATAGCTCAGTAATAAAGTTTATTACTGTGTAATAAGGTAAGTTGTGTCGAATAATGTGTAATTATAAATTTCAGGCCATATATTTTCGCCAAAAATGAGATCAACTTATTCCTCACGTTGCTCGTGACTATGGTTTTAAGTACAAAATAAAAGGCATATCGAGTTTTTCATTTCATTCTTAAGAGAAATTGCAATATCGTACTGAATAATTATTTTTTGAATATTGTGTTAGTAAGAATATGGCTCATATATGCTTTACTGTTGACATTGGTAAAAATCAATATTCATGCACCGAAGACATTGGCAAAAAACTAAATATATTTAGTGAATTACTGGTGATGTTCTCTTATTATGTTTCGTTACACTAATTTACTCCATGTATATGTGTAAACTACACCTGGAAAAAAACCTTATGTACCAAACAAACATATGTATCTGAGTATTGTATTATGAATGTATGATATAAAGTCACCATGCATGCTACAATGGGCCATTTTTATGAATCATGTTTGATCTAAACAGTTTTAACTCAATAAAGGGGTTCATTCAGTAATGCTGGACATTGTTCTGTTTTGTTACGACTTGATTCATTTAAGCGGTTGATTTAGTTAACTGCAGACTGAATTAACAGGTGTCCACTGTATTTATGACAAAAATTTCCCCCAGAGAGAGATGCAAAAAATGAATTGAGTGAGTCAGAGGTTACCTTAAGTGCAGCACCCTTCGAAAATTGTCTGCGAGAAGTGCTATAAACGCAATCACGAAACATTTTTAATCACTCATAATTATGCATATGTCATTCTTTTTGTTTATATGCTCAATATTTCTTTATGTGATTAACAATTTATTTATTATGTTTTACTATTAGTATTTTTAGTAATACATACTATAATATACTGTATTACTTTACTCTTACTATTTTAGGAAGGAAATAATTTAAAAAGAGCTTCAGAAAACCAGAGCAGACTAATTCCCGATGACTGGCACATTCGACTGACCAGAGTTTTTCCTGGCTTTCGTTTATGTTAAGTTTTCAGGATAAGCTTTTCTAAGTGGATCAAGAGTTGAGCAACCCTTCAATCATTTAGAATAGACACTTGGAGGACTTGATGACCATGACAGATTTGATGTATCCCACTGACCATTAGAGAATGTGGAGGATCTTCAATAGACTGGCATCAAGCCCACGGCCTCCCTGTCACGAATCTGATGCCTTTTAGGTCAGGCTCTCATGGCTTGCCTGCCCTTACAGAGAGGGAATAGAGCTCCTTCCTTGAAACCGCCACAGTCAGAAAGGTGAGCTTATGGATTTAAAGTATGACTTAAAACATTTTCTCCCTTTGTTACAATTTGGAGGAATAAAATTTCTGTTCCAGGGTACCTACATGTCGTTTAATTAGTTGTATTAGGCCCTGAAGACATTTCTGTTTTTTATACAGACCAGGAGCCTCGCAACTCCTGAGCCAATACCCTGAAGCTCAATTAACCTCAAAAGTTAGGGTAAGCTGAGCTTCATTTCAGGGACCCGTACATTTTGCTTTGGGAAAATATTCAATAAACTCACACATTGAAACGAAACTCGCTTATATATATTACATGTTTATTTCCAAAAATGGCTGAATAGAATTCAGATTAAAATTGATTCCTTCGACACATGGAAATTTTGTACAAGAAGTATCATTGTTGGTGTGACGTGATTCGCGGCGAAAAAAGGGTTGTTATAGTTATTGAATTATAGATTTATTGCCTCATCAAGTCAATGAGATATGATCAATAAAAGTACATTGCATCACAGTTGGGCCAAATCCCACACTTGAAAGCAACGTATGACCACATTTTATGAATGTGTTAGAACTTAATGCAATATACCAACAGCCCATTTTGTATCCAGAGACTGCAGTTTCATCCTAGTTTAGATTTCAGTTTGGAAAACATTGTAACAGATCAGAAGACAGATGTTATTTCACTGAAGCTGAAATTGCCAGCAAATTTCTGCTTGGTTATTGTCTGTTTCAGATTGATGAGTCCAAATTAGAACGAAACTGCCGTCTCTGGATGTCAAAATTCGCTGGCGATGTGTTGTATGTAGTTTTGCCTTAGCGGAGGCTTAAGGGCAGTAATTTACTGCTTAGTACCTAAGCTTTGCCTTCAATTTAGGAGCTGAACCGAACCATAACTGCAGTCTCTCGCTTGGGTCCTGTATTTATTTTAGCAACCTGGCACCTGGTTTGATGGCACTTACAGCTTCATCGAAATTACATCTACCCTTCAGTTTCATTAATGTCTGTTCCAGACTGATGAGTCCAAATTAGGTTGAAACTGCAGTTTCTAGATGGTGTAACCAGGCTGTCGGTATATAGCAAAATTGTCTAAATTGAATTGGAAAATCACCGTTTTTATATTTCCCCTTTGTACATGTTCAGAGAGTCATTGTTTTAGTTTCTTGATACTATGTATAATATATGTTATTAAATTAAGACACACATCATTTGAAAAATTTGCTTGTCGTTTTTGCATTGCAGTGGCAAAGGAAAATATTTCATGTCAGTAAATCAAAATATAATCACATCATGATTTTTAGATCTTTGTTAGTTGGAAGTTACATTGAATATTTTATTTTACGAAAACCTTAAGAATTTTTTCCAACACAAATTATTTGATTAATATTTTTTTTTTCTTTTTGAACTATCTGTTCTTGCACAAATTCAAGCACGCCCATAATTTAAGGGGGTCATTCCCCCTCCCCACACTTTGAAAAATTAATGTATTTGCATGTTCGTAGATGTGGTTTTTGCTCTTTTTCAGTATAATTTACATTGAGCATACACTTTTGTCTCCCCCCACCCTTTGGAGAATTTTGAAATGACAACCCCTGAAATCAAGCAGAATTTTTAAGTATTAGTTAATATTTTTTAAGTACTCTTTCATATTTTTGATCACAACTTTACTTGTAAATACTGAGCAGAAATTGTCTCCATTTGCAAATGAATCAAAAAATGTAGTTTTTAAAAATGTTGGTTTTTACAATTTTTGTATTTATTTTATTTTTATTTATTAATATTTTTTAATTTAACTTTTTAAAATTTCTTATCATTTTTATGTTGTTATTATTTTTTTTCAATATATGTTTTTGCTTGTTTTATCGTTTTATTCATTTCATTTATTTATTTTGAAATTTTATTTATTTATTTATTTATTGAAATTTAGCATTTAAATACCATTAATTATGCTTCATACAATTCCAATTAAATCATTGATGAAATAACCGCAGTCTCGTAAAAATGACAATTAAAAAAAATAGTCATTCTCTAGAGAAATAGATTAGCAGAATGAAATCTCGATGAAATGCGATGAAATCTCTTTTGCAGTGACGTCATAGTGACTCTTCGCGCACGCGCGTGTGACGTATCGGCGTTAACCAATGAAATGCGAGATGAGTAAAAGTGGATGCCCTAGGTTTAGCCGCCAGTCGAGTTGAGGAGGCATAAGAATTCGATGCTGTAGAGACGTTATGAAAGAGAAAAAAATGGAGGAAAATAAATACAATTCTTAAATGATCTTTTGGTTAATCGAACAAGTTTTAGTGTGTCGAATTCACCGTTAAAAGATTTTTTTTTCTTTGATAGTGTACCATGTAGCTTTTTTTGTGTATTTTTTGAATTGGAAGGCACATATATTAATTTATACGAGTAATATATATATATATATATATATATATATATCTCTACTAATAATAAAGCTGAAGGTGGTTCTGTCTGTCCTTCTTTCTTTCTTTCTGTCTGTCTGTCTGTTACGCGCGTAGCGCCAAAACCGTTCGGTCGATTTTCATGCCACTTGGCACAAAATTAGTTTGTAGCATGTAGTTTTGCACCTCGAAGCGATTTTTCGAAAATTCCATTTCGTTCTTTTTCTATTCGAATTCTTAGCGGAAATTCGATAAAATAGGGAAGAAATATTTCACACACATTTTCAAGTCTTATGTCATTCGAAAGCTTGGAATTTTCTGCACAAAATGAAGTTTTTTCGAAGTTTCTACGATCATCAGGAGAGCTGTAACAATTGTTTTTAGAATCCCGAAATTCAAGGCTTACCTTCAGTAAAGCAAGCCAAACGATTCTAAAATGGTTCAGCTCGATAATAAAATTTGTTTGAAAAGAGAGATGAAAAGAATTATTTTATCAACGGAAATCAACTTTTCATGTTGTTACTATGGTTACGTGTTCATACTTATTTTTGTTTCGTTCTTTTTCCAGGGTTACCAGACGTAGTATTTTTGATTCTACGGTAGTATTTTTTCGGCCCAAATAAGGAGCGTAGTATTTTTCTGGCAACCCTGTTTCCAATATACTAATGACTTAATTAAAAGATTTGGCGGATTTTTTTTTTTCATTTTCATAGATTTCGCATTTCAGCAACATTGATTTTGGCAACGTTTGGAAACAGTAGTATTTTGTAATATTTTTTTAGAGGAGGTATAGTATTTTTTGTTCCAATTCTCTGGCAACCCTGTCTTTTTCCCGGTGAAGATGCTTTGGGACCCTGCTTGGCGCGTTTTCAAAAAGTCAACTACGCAAAATAGCTAGGGTTACCACGCTTGGCGCGCCTATCGTTCATTTAGCGAGAAAAGGGTACCTAAAGCACAGATTAACGAAATATTGTATCAAATTCGATATTGCATCGTTTTTACTTTCTTCTATATCTATTATATAGAAGAAAGTATTGGTTTCGTAAAAATTTTCGAATGTCGAATTTTGACGGATTTGCACGTTTTGAGGTGCGCTGAGTCCATTTCGACCATTTTTGGAAAATGTCTGTCTGTGTGTGTGTGTGTGTCTGTGTGTGAGTCTGTATGTGTGTGACCAGTTTTTGTGGCCGCGCTAGAGCAAAAACTACTGCATGAAATCGAACAAAAATTTTTTCACATATGCACCACCATGTGAACTGGTGCACCTGACTTTGTTTAGCGAATTCCTCCAAGGGGGGTGGAGCAATCGCACGTGTTCTGCGCGTGGGTGATTGCTATATCTCAGGAAGTAACCGGCGGAATAAAACGAAAATTGGTCCATAGATAGACCCTACCGAGTACAGGTGCTGATTCAATTTGCGTGTCAATATCTCGAAGGGGGTGGAGCAATCGCACGTGTTCTGCGCGTGGGTGATTGCTATATCTCAGGAAGTAACCGGCGGAATTAAACGAAAATTAGTCCATAGATAGACCCTATAGAGTACAGGTGCTGATTCAATTTGTGTGTCAGTATCTTGAAGGGGGGTGGAGAAATCGCACGTGTTCTGCGCGGGGGTGATTGCTATATCTCAGGAAGTAACAGGCGGAATCAAACGAAAATTGGTCCATAGGTAGACCCTATTGAGTACAATCGCTGATTCAATTTGTTTGTCAATATCTCGAAGGGGGGTGGAGCAATCGCACGTGTTCTGCACGAGGGTGACTGCTATATCTCAGGAAGTAACCGGCAAAATCAAACGAAAATTGGTCCATAGGTAGACCCTATTGAGTACAGGTGCTGATTCAATTTGTGTGTCAATATCTCAAATGGGGGTGGAGCAATCAAAAGTGCTTATTTTGTCATTGCACCTACTGTATCTCGGGAAATATTGCTGCGATTTGAATGAAATTTGGAATAACACTAACCCAATATGGAAGCAAGCATCGATTAAATTTTGGCGCCAATCGCCCCAGGGGGAGGGTGGGGTGATTTTTGCGCTTAGTCAACAATGCGAAAAATTAATTCATTAAAAAATCGCTTTCACGCTATTTAATTATCAAAACAGCTGAAAACTTTCAATGATTTGAAATTTTTAACTGTTGCCAATTTCTTTTTACTAACAAATAAAATGTTTGCAATTAATCTAAACAAGGCTTTTGCAATGATTTCCAATTTCGCTCATTGATTCTGCATTTGCAGGGCTATTACGATAATTGGGAAATTGTAGCTGTCTCCAATTACTTGGGCGAGTACGTATTTTATTTTGTAACCGGAATTCATAAGATAGATATAGAAGAAAGTTTCGTGACGGCCACGACAGCTAGTTTTAAAGTGTTTCGTTTCGGAAAATGTATTGTTTTGTTTTTTAAGCTGGGAAAGAAAACTTTCTTCTTCTTTTAAACTTTGGTAAGATTTCTGTTGGTTTCTGTTATCAACAAAACTGTTCTTATTTTCTCTTTTGGCTTATTTTTGTCCATCTCCCTTGGGGTTGCATTCGAATGTTCTAAGGGGGTGTTTTACCCCATTTATCGGGTAAATCAGTGTTTTCAATGCAAGGTGATATGAATTGGTTAACAAAAGTGATATGAATTGGCGCGACCACTTGGCGATATATCGCCAAGCTTTTGTTTGCCAAATATTTGACGCCAAATTGGCGAATTTTTTTTTTTTTTTTTTAGGTTCAATTTGGCGCTGTTGGCGATATTTTGCGAAAAATCCACTGAATGATGTTAAAAACGACGATCTTTAGGAGATTAATCATTGTAAAATATTTTTTTGCATTGTTTCGTAGCAAACTAGGGCTACAAATGTTTGAATTGTTATCTTGCTCACTCCAAGCACTATTTTAGCACTTAAGGCATCTACTAAGAAATTTACACGTAAAATTAAGTAGTGTGGGGTCCATATCAGATCTTTATATCACTTTGAAGGAATTATAGTTGAATAAAACTAAAATAGAGCATTTTTTCTGCTATATCAATTATTTTACAAATGAACTTTTAATTTTATACCACGGGCAAAGCCGTGCGAGTACCGCTAGCTAATAATAAAGCTGAAGGTGGGTCTTTCTTTCTGTCTGTCTGTTACGCGCGTAGCACCAAAACCGTTCGGTCGATTTTCATGCCACTTGGCACAAAATTAGTTTGTAGTATGGAGTTTTGCACCTCGAAGCGATTTTCCGAAAATTCCATTTCGTTCTTTTTCTATTCGAATTCTTAGCGGAAATTCGATAAAATAGGGAAGAAATATTTCATACACATTTTCAAGTCTTATGTCATTCGAAAGCTTGAAATTTTCTGCACAAAATGAAGTTTTTTCGAAGTTTCTACGATCATCAGGAGAGCTGTAACAATTGTTTTTAGAATCCCGGAATTCAAGGCTTACCTTCAGTAAAGCAAGCCAAACGATTCTAAAATGGTTCGACTCGAGAATAAAATTTATTTGAAAAGAGAGATGAAATTAATTATTTTATCAACGGAAATCAACTTTTCATGTTGTTACCATGGTTACGTGTTCATACCTATTTTTGTTTCGTTCTTTTTCCAGCGTCGCCAGACGTAGTATTTTTGATACTACGGTAATATTTTTTCGGCCCAAACAAGGAGCGTAGTATTTTTCCGGCAACCCTGTTTCCAATATACTCATGACTTAATTAAAAGATTTGGCGGATTTTTTTTTTTTTTCATTTTCATAGATTTCGCAACATTGATTTTGGCAACGATTGGAAACAGTAGTATTTTGTAATATTTTTTTTAGAGGAGGCGTAGTATTTTTTTGTTTCAATTCTCTGGCAACCCTCTCTTTTTCCCGGTGAAAATGCTTTGGGACCTTACTTGGCGCGTTTTTGCGTGTCTCGCGGAAGTGAAAGCTCCGAGAGAAACTATGCAAAATAGCCAGGGTTACCACGCTTGGCGCGCCAATCGCCCATTTAGCGAGAAAAGGGTACCTAAAGCACAGATTAACCAAATATCGTATCAGTTGCGTTATTGCATCGTTCTTTTTAAAGTGTTTCATTTCGGAAAATGTATTGTTTTGTTTTTAAAGCTAGGAAAGAAAACTTTCTTCTTCTTTTAAACTTTGGTAAGATTTCTGTTGGTTTCTGTGAGCAACAAAAGTGTTCTTATTTTCTCATTTAGCTTATTTTTGTGCATCTCCACTTGGGGTTGTATTCGAATGTTCCAAGGGGGTGTTTTACCCCATTTATGGAGTAAAAAATCAGTGTTCATTTCAATGCAGACAAAAGTGATATGAATTGGCGCGACCACTTGGCAATATATCGCCAAGCTTTCGGTCGTCAAGTATTTGCCTCCAATTTGGCGATATATCGCCAAGTTGGCGAAAAAAATTGTTTTCTTTTTTTTTATTTGGACTCAATTTGGCGCTATTGGCGATATTTTGCGAAAAATCCACTGAATGATGTTAAAATCGGCGATATTTAGGAGATTAATGATTGTAAAACTTTTTTTTTTGCATTGTTTCGTGGCAAACTAGAGATATAAATGTTTGAACTGTTATCTTGCTCAATCCAAGCACTATTTTAGCACTTAAGGCATCTACTAAGAAATTTACACTTAAAATTAAGTAGCGTGGGGTCCATACCAGATTTTTCTATCATACTTTGAATGAATTATTGTTGAATTACAACTAAAATAGAGCATTTTTCTGCTATATCAATTATTTTACAAATGAACTTTTAATTTTATACCACGGGCAAAGCCGTGCGGGTACCGCTAGTAAATAAATAAATGAAATGAAATGAAATTTCGGGTTTTCATGTTCTTTTTTTTTTCAGAGTCACTCATTTAAACGCCGTTGAAACGGTTTTCCTTCTACAACATGAAAACACTTTCAAGGAGAAAAAGAATATAGATAAAAAGTATTTTTGATTTCATAGCAAAAATGGCGTCTTAAATAGAGAGAAGCGTTAAGAAAAAAAAATTTTACAAAGAATGCAATCCATTTTATTTATTCATGTATCCCACTCGCTTTACGGGAAATGGGCAACAGCAAATTGGCGAAGAAACGAGCAGTAATGATTCGAAAAGATGTCTTTTGACAGAAGTGTCATCTATTTTCTTCTTTGTGAGAAAATGTCCTGGATCTTTTCTGGCTAAAATGTCCACTAATGACTTCGACAAAATATCATTTATTCACATTTACAACATTGCAAAAAAAGAAGCATTGAGCTTAATATAAATCTTCTTGTTGAACATTTTAAAAATGACCTTCTTCAATATATTGCTTAATACTGATCTATTACTCAAAATCGATTATTTAAAGTATTATGTAGATAAAAATATGCTTATTAAAAAAATAAAAACGATAATCTTTTTTGAGAAAACAGGATCATTTAACGAGATCAAGAAACGACGGGAAGATCAAACTTTGTAGTTTATTATTTATTGCAGGTAAAGTGCAGGGGGGGGGGGACAGATTTCAAAAGATCACACAATGTACTTAGTTAAACATCAATGTTTTAACTTGTTCAGTTATTTAAATGCAAAAAGATTTGGTCCCTTTAATGCAAGGGCTTCATTTATAATGACATCAACACAAATCTTACTCAAAGTGTGCAATTTCGCTCGTTGTATATTTGGTTAAATGTTTACATTAGATAGCTATCATATATTTATTATTATTATTATCATTACTGTTGTGTTCTGTAATTCAAGAAGTCAATTTTAATGCTTTGAGGTAATGTTTAAAGTACGGCTTTAATGAGAGTTTTACATGTACTAAGTTCGTCAAGGTTTCAACTAACTGGTCAACTATAAATGCTTCCACATGTCCTGGTATTCCTGATAAAAACACATGATCGCATGAGTTTAATAAATAGTTGTACTTATTTTAGAGTAATTCATTAAATTTAGAAAATATTAACACAAATATGTATGCAAGTTGTTTTTGCAATGTTGAATGTTAAAAGTATCTCAAATCACATTTTCCAGAAGAGATGTTGAACCAATTCCATTATATGAAAGAAAACTTTACGCTTCATGGAAAAAATGACTCATGAAAATTCAGTAGTAATGAGATAACTTACCTTTGATGTGTGCAAAAGTTACCCGCAAATTAGTTGATAATAAATTGTTACTCAAACTTTAAAAAAATCTGTGCTATAAATATTTCTTTTTTCTACAAAAAATTAGTTGAACGAAAAAAAAACCATAAACTCATTCTTGCACTTCGAATAGAACAAAAAATAACTTAAAGTTTGCGAAACGTAAGCAAAATTAAAATAAACTGTTTAATTAATAAAAATAGACGGACGTAGCTGCCATTTTTACACCTCATTATTAGGACAGTGAAACAAGAACATTCAAGTGCTTTTGCGTGTAGAAAATTAGTTTTTTGCACGGCAAGAATTTTTTTTTTTTTTTTCAGGTAGCTGTAAAAAATCATGTTTTTGACAGCTGCATTTTCAAATGACATTTTAAAACCAACTAACAGCAGACAATGAAGAAAAAATGTAAACCAAAAATGAGACCTTAATTATGACGGAATAACAAGTAGAAATAATGTTGAATTATGCATTATTTATGTGTTTGGCTGATGTAGGAGCTTTTTTTTTTCGTTCTAATGCACATGACTTTTTTAGAAATGTTTTTAGGACATAAATCAATAAAGAACTGCTCAGACATTACGTTTTCGTTTTACAGAAGCTCTTTTTTTATTTAGTACGTAACATTCTCTAATTTATTACTAACGTCCAGAAATAGGGGTTTTTTTTTTTTTTTTTTTTGAAGTTTACAAGACATTTTCTTTTAGGCTTTGTGACCCCTTTTTCTGCCTCAATACTGCTGTTGAGTGGTTCCACGCTCACGTGTGAGACAATTTGGACTAAATTTTAAATATAATTTCATATTCATATCAATAAATAAGGACTGAAAGTTAAAAATTTGTTGACCTGTAAAAATTCTTGACTTGTGTGATTTGCTAAGCAAAGATTTTTTTTCATACTTATTTTTCTTCTTTAATTTCACATGTCATGTTTTGGACATACTTTTGGACATCATTTTTAGAGTTTTTGATTATAGCAATCAGGGGTGCCGACTTGGAAGAAAAAAATTGGGGGGGGGGGGGGAGCAATGTCGCCGCGCGTCTCAGAGTATGGAAATTTTTGCATTTTTGTTCCTTGAAAATGCCATATTTTATATTTCTGGTGTATATAATTCATACAGACCGGCAATATGTGACATTGTGTTTTCTAGGTTTAAAAAAATGTAAAAAGAGCAGTATTCCAGAAAAATCGCCGCATCAGCGTAATCGCCATATATATTCGCGTATGTCTATATTCCAAACTTTTATACACTAAATCAAGAAAAAAAATGGGATCATGTACTTAAATTGATTCCCGATGTTTGGAAGAAAATCGGCACCCGCATTCGACGCTTTTAAACGTTTTTTTTTTTTTTTTTTTTTTTGATACGGGCACCAAGCTCTTAGCATTCGTCGCCGAGTGAGTGCGACAAATATATACATGTTTAGAGAAAGAGAGAGAGCAAATAAAAATAAGTTAGTATATGAATTGCATTAATATGTAAATGAGATAATTAACTGATATGTAAATGAGATGAATAAATTATAGATATGAGATTGGGGGTGGGGTGGAATTATCAATTTACCAGATTAAGTTCCAATTTTACCGAATGAAAAGACACAAGCATGCACACATGTCGTTCATGCATAACATTTAGTGAGAAAAAAAGATTAGGCAGCTTTTAAAAACAATTCTAAAACACTTAAAAGAGCAAATAATCTCAATGCTGCAATAATGTCTTCAAATTTCCGAATCGTCAGCAAGATGCGCCGAAAACGGAAATTATTAGGAGGTCACTGTGACCTACCGTGACTTCCCTCCGTGGCGCTCCTGATGGCATGCTCAGTAGCGTATTTTTAAAATGAAAAACCTAAATCGATCTTAAACTTATTTCAGAATTTTCCGCTAAGCCATCCCATAAAAAATAGCTTTACGTATTAAATGAACACTCCCAGTGCATTTTTACTTTCAGATCAGCATTTTAAAACTATACCCAACCTCCTACTAAAGATAAATTATTTAAAACCCAGAAATTGCCGAGCGCAACGTGTAGGTGTCGCTTATTCATGTTAGAGCTCCTTTAGAGGACAGGCTGACTTGTCCGACATTTTGGTTCCAGGATATTCTTGGATCCAGCCTTGTTACAGGTATTTGAAACACATTAATATTACACCTGGTTGCTCTGGTGTAAAACAACTTATAATTAGTTGGATAAAGCACCATATTGGATAAATTTAAAAAGATAACTTATTTCTCGAATTTAAAAACAGTTTATTGGAAAATGTTGGGTCTATTTTCATATTGCACTTGTTTTAAGCCTGAGTTTATGAAATGTTTTTGTCATATAGACAAAAATAGTCAAATATCATCCATGCAGCTACAATTCAAGCTTAGCTTCCACTTTTCTTCAATGTGACTTGAGTACATATACCAGTGGTTCCACGCCCACCGTTTTGGAACCAAAATGTCGGACGAGTCAGCTCCCCTCTTATAGGACCACGCTCAAGCTATTCATGTAAAACGAATATACGGTTCTCAAGCATCGTGCAGCGCTGTTTTGTCAAAGTGACACAGTAATCGTCTTCCGCTCAACGTTGTCAAGTAAGCGAGCCTTTTGCATGAATTTCCTATTGTTCTCTCCTGAAATTTTAATGAATTTGAAAGAAAATGCTCCTGCTAGGCAGATTTTTTAACGCAATGTTTGTAAATGCACTGATTTTTAGTAAGAAAGAAGTTTGTTGAACATGAATAATTACTTTAGTTCATGATTTATTACAGAACCATTTTTTGATGCGATTTCTTCTTTCTGCATTGATGTGTAATAGGAAAAATATCGTTTACTTCTCCAGTACTACTCAATGCAGTTTTATGGTATCAATCATTTGGCAGTCATTTGGTATCAATCAGTGGTTGGAAAAACTACATTTGTTTTGTAGCGAACTACAACTACAACTACTTTGTTATAAATGTAGTTAACTACAACTACAACTACTTTTTTTTTAATATAGCGACTACAAACTACTTTTGAAAGGAGGCCGCTACATTGCGGCTTTACGGGGATGTATTTATATATATTT